>MDKI01178588.1:0-20600 GCA_005239505.1 Nicotiana paniculata
ACACCATAGAAGTGACAAACATCGATTTCTATGTCTAGTATTCTTTACTTTGTATTTCAATTAAGCAATTCCTTTTAGTTTTGGTTCTTAATAGCATGAGTAGCTAATTTCTTTAGTCTAGGGTTTTGGTAGAACCCGTTGGGGATGAATTCATTGTGATATTAATATATTTTGGTTGATTAAACTCTTTTTGTTCAACTATGTTCTGATTGTAGTTGATTGAAAGAGCTCTCGATTAACTCTTCCTATTTATTATGTATCTACTTGAGAGAGAGTGCATATTTAGGTAGTTGTTGAACAACACCACTCCCGGAGTATAGATGAAGGTCATAACCAAGGGTTTAGAGGTTAGATTAGAGATAACGAAACCTCGGGGGCAATCTAAAGTGAAATTGTATTGCGATCTAGCTAGCGTAACTTGAGAGAGTGCGTCTAGTAAATTATCATAATTACTTGAGAGAGATTTATGATAGTTAGAGCGTTCATGATTGACAGAGATAGCCAATTAAATTATAAGAAATATCCAAGGAAGAATTCACCAACGGGGAAACCATAACCATAGACTCTTTATTATCATTGTTCCATTAACTTGTTAATTCATTGCTAGTTTATTATTATTGATAGTAGAATTAGTTAAACATCAATAAATTGATATTCAAAGTCTTGAGAAAAGTGATTAAGTAACAGTTTAGTATTTTATAGACTCAATTGATACGTTCAATTCTCTGTGGGATTGACTTTGGGTTTAATACCCCATATTATATTTGCAGCGCCCGTTTAGTCTTTTTATAGGACATAATTGAGCGTGATCAAATAACATAAGGAAATATATGGTGCAAGCAGGTGAAGGAAGGTTACGAGTAGTATAAATAGATATGTGTAAGTCGCAAGATAAAGTATAGTAAAGCGGAAAGGTTTTAGGAAGATAGGAGTAAGGATAAGAAAGGGCAAGTAAAAAAATGACGAGAATGGATAACTCCTCGGGATTAAGCCCACGAAAATGTGAGGTATGATGGTTTCTATAAGTTATAAAAAGCTCAGTATAGCCTGATTGAACTCAAAGGAGTCTACGACAAGTAGCATTTAGAAGATATGGAATGATGCCCTGGTAATAAAATTAGGGTGTAATTGTGATAGATAAAGGATGACGTTTAGGCCTGCGATTGAGTAATGATTTGAAGGGAAAAAAGGGATTTCATGGATTGCACGGGATTAGAATACCCTCACCCATAAGATGCATCACCGTGAGATACTATGAAATACAATTATGGAAAATACTCCAGATGTTACCCGATGAGACATGAGCCCTAGCGGCAGTGTCACATAAAAGGTCAAGTTATCAGTGGTAAATTAAGATCAACATTAAGGTGAATCAACATTGATGGATAAAAGTTTCAAAGTATGAAATGAGATTAGGACATCATTCTTAAGATGAAAAGTAACGAGGAAGCATTAAAGGACTTAGACTTATACATATATGATAAGCAACGAAAGAGTAACCTGGAGTTTGGTAGAAGACCTCAGTAACGGTGAATCAAAGTAAGAGTTATGGTACAGTATGACCTACATAGATGCAGTAAAGTCATAAAGATAGATAATCGGGTCTATGAAACAAGATATAGCAATAGTCATAAGTTCGACAAAGTCCCGAGCAAAGAAATTCAGTACACCTATAGATGCCCAAAAGGACATCTTGTCAAGTTCTGTATATATTCCCTAAATCGGGCCTAGAGATTGGCTAAAAGCTGAAGGGAAGAGCCGCATAGGCGCACATACAAAGAAAAAGTCGTACATGCTGCATGACCGAAAGTATCAACAGTTACGAGATTGAAAGGATTCTGACCACAAGTCATGGTGTGAGAAAGAGACCTAAAGGGGGGAATGCCTTTTCCTTTGGATTTATTCACAAAACAATTACCTAGATGGCAAGGACAGTGTTAAAACCATTTGTAAGAGCTACCAGTGCACCAGTCAACATTCAAGGACGAATGTTCTAAAGGGGGGAATGATGTTACACCCCATGTTTTCGTATGTGAAAGTATTCCATAAGTAAATTGATAAAAGCTCATAAATGATATATTACATCCCGTATTTTTGTACGTTAAAGTTTCATCATAAGTTAATCGACGCAGGTTCGGGAATGAGATTATTGTTGAAGTTATAAGCATTTATGCTATTTATAATAGGCGAAAACTAAATTCGTGAAGGTTAGAGGGAAAGAAAATCGAGGAAAATGAGTTTCGTCGAAGTTTGACAATTCGAGATAAAATAATGTCCGAACTATAATACCCGGTATTTATGAAATAGTGCCATATAAGGAACCATATGACCATGATAGTAAGGTGTATAAAATACGTTAAAAGTAAGTAGCATTTTAAGTAATTTGAGATAATTCTTAATTATGTGGGTAATTGATTAATTATTAGATTAGTGGGAAATTACCAAGTTAATTAATGAATTGGTAATTAATTAAGATTTTGTGGATAAGCCTAAAAGGCTCCCCAATGTGGCAGCAAGATTTGGGCCAAATTAGTTACTCTTCAGTATAGGGTTAGGTGGCACATTTTGAAGGATCTTTTTGTGGCTTAGTCATCACAAGTGGGCCCCACACCACTAGGATAAAAGACGTTCATATCTCATTAATTCGGGACTTATGTATTAGAAACAATGGAGGAATATCCACAAACAGACCTTACAAAATCATAAAAATCCACTTTTAGATTTGTGTAACGTGATGTCCATCTATGCTGCAGCAACACAAATTTTGAATTTTTTAATAGCAACATGACGTAAAATTCTAAGGGAGTACGGTACAATCTTTCTCAATAACATCAAATGGATTTTTCCCTATTTCGATCCGTCGTTACGTCTTGTCGCAATCAAAGGGTGTTAAAGGGATCGTCAAGAGAATCGGATTAGGTATGTTAAGGCTATCCTTTATTTCCTTTTGGCATGAGCCATACGATACAAAGAAAACAAGCAAATGCATAACTTCCATAAATGACTCAATTCTAGAAATACTAGAGCTGCTTATGTTCTTGATTCTCCATGTGTCCTATTATTCTATCATTTGTTCATAGGTCTCAGAAAAATATGTAAGTTGGAAAAAAATTTACTTTGTCATATTACTCAAAGGTATACTGGTCTTATGACATTCCAAGAGATTTATTTGACATACTTCTCATGCATTGCATTCATTTATACATGTACATTGACCTATGACCATATGGCATTATATTCGCATATATATGTATATGGGTTATGGAAAAAGGTCACGGCGTTATATACGCACCACAACCTGATCAGCTGGTATATATTGATGATGTTACCCACAGTGGTCGAGATGATATGATGGGATGCCCTGAAAGGCTTGATGATGTTATGAACGCATATACCTATGCATGGTATGACATTTATATGCATATGCATGACATTGTAAGTATTAAATGATTCACAGAGTTATTCAGACTTACATGTCGAGTCTTTTACTCCATGTTTCTCTCATGTCTATTATTTACTGATTTTCATTCCTTACATACTCCGTACATTATTTGTACTGACGTCCCTTTTCCCTGGGGATGTTGTGTTTCATGCTCGCAGGTCCCGATAGACAAGTCTAGAGTCCTCCAAGTATGCTATCAGCTCAGGGGAAGGTGTTGGTGCGCTCCATTTGCTCCAGAGTTTCTTATTCGGTCAGTATGATTAGTATATGTATTTATTGGTATGGTGGGGCCCCGTCCCGACCTTTATGATATTATGTACTCTTAGAGGATTGTAGACAGATTTTGTGTATATAGATACTTGTATGGCCTTGTCGGCCTATGTTTTGGGTTTACAAACGATCATATTGGCCTTATAGGCCCGTATGTCATATGTATAAGTCTCTATATCAGGTTGGGTATTTTTATGTCGAGTGTTCCCTTATATTTTATTCTTATTGCCTCATACAACCATTCTAGCCCATTTACCCATAATGATGTAATAAGAAAGATACGTTACGTTGGCACTCGATTGAGTAAGGCACTGGGTGCCCGTCGCGGCCCATCAGTTTGGGTTGTGGCATTAACATCGGGACTTGGTTCTAAGAAAGGTCACCCCCAACATCCAAAATCTAAATGAATGAAAACTGGGTCCGAACAGGGAAGGACCGTACCAGATTCTCGAAGTCACTGTAAAGGGATCCTACAAGTTCGGCACGATGAACGGCGAACAACTACCGAGAAATTGAACATGTCACTCTTAAAACGATACTACTGCTAGGGTATGGCCCCTTACATTTTCATTTATATTTTTGACTAGCTCTTAAAGGTGTCCGACCTGAAATGTCGAGGGGTTCCTCGACATGAAGTCTTTAGGTCTGAAAGCACGCGTTGTATTCTTTTTCCGTTAGACCCATTTTGTCCCAAATGGGTTTTCCGGCGAGGTTTTTAATGAGGGAACCAGTGATCATGCTAACATAGAACATTTCAACAGTATCTGAGGCTTCTTTGCAATCAACCTCGAATACTGGGGTGCATTGCCCTCGAACGTCTACTTTGTTGCGACGAAATAACTTCATAGCAGCATGGTCTTGATAGTTAAATTTTGTAAGGGCCAAACGGTCAAATGAACAGTTCTCATATAGTTTTCTCGAGCCCTGACACAAAACATGTACGCATGTATAATCATTTATAAAGAGAAGTATTTTTCCTTCCCGATATCTCATGCCTTAGAAAAGTTTTCTACTTTACAATTTCATACTCTCGATCTATTGTGTAAACAGACTTAAGAGCCGATCATAACTGGAGTTTGGATAATTACACACACACTCGGGGAATGTCATCCCAAAAATAGACGAGATCAAATTATTAAAACTTTGAGATCATAAGACCTTAAAGGCAACCCTCAATTTTTATAGGCCATGGCCACCCCACTCGGGTAATGACACTTCGGGCAAGCTTGAAGTAAAATGGGAAAATAATCCCAAGAGGCAAATCCCAAATTAAAGAGTTTACGGTTGAATTAACACGGTTAAGAGGTTTCCAAATATCGTAATAAAACAGGCCTTCGAAATTTTTTGATAAACCGGTTAAAAAGGCTACCTTGACAAAATCATAAAAGGCTTCGATAATATCAAGCCTTGAAAATTCTAATGAGTTCAGAACTATTGGAACTATGGAAAACTTCCTTATTTTATGCTAAGGCATTAAAACTTTACAAATACAAATGATAAAAAACATTTTCAAGCCGAAAATGGGAGAAAACCATAAACATTCTTTTTACAAAGGCCGTATCGGCCTAATACAAAAGCCTAAGGGCAATTTTTTGCTTTGAGTTCGAGAGACCGTCCTTGCTCAAATACAAACCTAAGGGTTACCTTACTTCGAGTCAAGAAAACACTCACTTGATTGTAAAAGCTATACTAGTTCGGTATCGATCGAATTGCCTAAACCTTTAGAATACAATTTCATAAGGCAGGAAGGATGCAAAATTTCACATGGCAGAAAAGAAGAAACTTTTCATATATATGTCAAAAAATTATTTACAAGGGAAGCATGGCCCAATTGGAATTCTATACAAAAATCCAAAACAACATTAAAAGAATCATGAAGCAAAGATACAAATTCTAAGGGCCTAGTCTTCACCGGGAGCAACATCTTCACTCTCGGGGCCTTCTCCACTCTCGCACCCGCTCATGCTCCCGGAATCGTCATCATTGGTAAAGGCCAACACTTTGGTTTCAACTTCAATCTCTTCTGCACTCTTGGTCTCGGTAGTAAGATTGAAGCCACGAGCGTGGATCTCCTCGAGAGTCTCTATTCGAGACTGGCATTCATGCTCGGCAACCCAGTGTGCTCGAGATTGGCAGCTTCAACAACCTCCTTTGCTTGAACTTGAGCAGCTTCGATGTCGGTCCGGTAGACGGCCAAAATTGCATCAGCATCAGCCCTTGCAGCTTCAACCTCAGATCTGGCCGCTGCAAATTGTGCGACCAGCTTCTCTCGATCGGAAGTTGCTGAACCCAACCGAGAACAGAACTCCTCAATTTTCTTAGCATGCACCAAGTTTTTCTCTTTCATACTTTGGAGTTGGTTTTCAGTGGAGGACAGTTGAGCTCGGGAAGCCTCCTTTTCTGAGGCAAGTCGATCCATGTTTTTCTTTCATGCTATGGTCTCCGTCTTCACTGCATCCACTTCCTCACGAAGTTGCCTGAGTATATAGAGATTTTTTTGGACCTGTGGGATTGAACTGTTAGCCATCACGCCCGAATCGGTGTCTTTAACTTCTAAGATTCTTCTTACTTACTCAGCCAGATTGGTTTGTTCTTTTTAAGCCTCTTCCAGCTCAGCCCGAAGGCCCTTTGCTTTCTCTTCTCTTTGCTCACTTAGAATCTTAAAGGCGTCTTTCTTCTCAGTAAGCCCTCGAATTTCGACCTTGTATCGGCTGAGCTCCCCTCAATATCGAAAGAAATCTTCACGATAAGCACCAAGGCCTACATAAATAGAAAAACTCAAGTATGAAAATTGATGTAGACAAAGAGAGTAGGGGCTTACCCGGTTCAGATCATGTTGGGCCTCGTTAAAAAGACAAGGTGCTCCCACTTCGTCCATCAGAGCTTGGTCCTCCTCCGTAACCAAACTCCGAAGGTAACTAGCCACCCATACAGGGGCATCAATAACTTGTGAATCTTCCAAGACCGTGATAATAATCGTTCGTTTGCACTCGGATCAGCACTAGGGGCCGAAAACTGGTTGGTCATTCTGAAACTTGAGGAAGCCTCGCCCAAACTCTTTCTCGGAACCTCCAAATTACTCAAACCAGCGACATCGTTGACCCCAGCAAAATAACCATGAAGAGGATCCTCCTCTCCATGGATCCCTTCTATTTGAAAAGTCATCACAACTCGAGCCTCCTCAATCATTTCCTCGGAGAATGAAGGAAACGATGAGGAGTCTCTGATTTCTATTGCCCCAAGTAGATATTCTGGGGCATTCTCTTTGTCTCGAGGAGCCTCGAGCCCAGCCTGCACAACAACATCCACCGCCTCCTCAATGGCCCTCTCATCCCGAGGTGAGGTACCTCCGACTCTAACCGACTTAGGGACTTCAGCCAAGTTTCCTCCTTGGACTATATCAGGTCGGGGCAGATTAACTCCAGCTTCCACTGGCTCAGTGACCTTTTGAGTCTCGGTATTAGCTCGTGCATGGTCCACCAGCCCGGAACCATCTTTTCTTTCTTCTTCCTCTTCCTTTTCTTCCTCCCTTAGTAATTGGACAGACTCCACAGTCAAGGGGATGATGCTCTTCTTGGGTTTGCGAGCCACTCTCTTTTTGGGTTCTTGCCCCTCGAAGGTCGAGGCCCTCCCTCTTCCTATTTCTCTCATTTGCCGGCTTCGAGGTAGGTGGTGGTTCTTCTTCATCACCTGACGGGGGCCTCATTTTTGCATCCTTCCCGAGACCTACAAAAGAAGAAACTGATTGAGTTCAGAAAAGTGTTTAAGAAATGACCAAATTATTAAGAAGATAAGAAGGCTTACCGTGATTGTTGGCCTCCCACCGGCCCTTTGACAAATCGCGCCATGCATGCTTAGCGTGTGTAGACTTTGATACTATGCTCCTAACCCAGTTCTCGAGATGAGGAACAACTCCCGCCATCCAAGCAGTGGGTGTATCGAGAAAAACACTAATAAGAGAGGCAAAATAAATGAAAATAATAAGCATAAATCGACGATGGAATCAGACTTACTTTCATGTTCCACTTCTTCGGAAATGGAATACTTTTGGCTGGGATTAGATCAATGGTCCTCACTCGGAGAAACTGGCCCATCCAGCTCCGGTCTTGTCTTCGTCTTTACTCGAGAAGGGTACCTTGGTGTCTCGGTGTTGAAGCTTTATCAGCTCACCTCGATAGAGTCGAGGGCTATACATTCTTATGAGATGGTCGAGAGTGAAAGGAATCCCATCGACTTTGCTCACGAAGAAGCGGAGGAGTATCACAATCCTCTAGAATGAGGGATGAATTTGGCCGAGGGTCACTTGATATTTATTACAGAAGTCCACGGTCACTAGATCGAGGAGACCCAACGTAAAGGGGTAAGTGTAAACACTTAGGAACCCCTCCACATGGATAATGATCGCTTCTCCTGGTGCCGCCACCACCACTTCCTTGTTTGCCTAATTTCAGTCCTTCTTTACCTGGTCGAGGAGGCTTTGGGGTATCGAGCATATGTATCTCGATACTGGTTCGCATCGACCAGGAACAACTGAGGTTTTCTCGACTTTGAAGTCGGAACTAATGACACAGCCCCCGAAAACAAACTTGTCAGGGCGTGGCTCCACCATTTTTTTCTCGCCAGCCGGCCGAGACGAGGAAGTAGTATCTTTCTGTAGAACAATTTTTGACGTATTAGCTATTTAGTTTTTGGGGGAAAAGAAGAACTGAGATTGTAATATATGGTGTTTTAGAAGGAACAAACAATGGAACTCAAAGACCTGAAGATAGGAAGGTTTGAAGAATGCAAAAAACTTTGAAGATTAGAATGATAGATTGAAATAAAGTTTGAAAGAATGGAGAAGGGATCTATTTATTGGTTTCACGGCAATGGTTCAAAGACTAGTTGTTACATCTGGCATTTTCATTCGTTAAAGTTTCGTCTTCAATTAATTGACGTAGACTCGGGGATGAGATTATCTTGAGATTACGAGTGTTTATGCTATTTATAACAATCGATAAGTAAGTGTCGTGAAAGATAAAGGGTGAACGAATCAAAGAGAATGAGTTTCGTTGAAGGTTGTCGATTTGGGATAAAATACCGTCCGAGCTATAATATCCGATATTTATGGACTAGTTCCATACAAGGTACCATATGACCATGATAGTATGATGTATAAAGTGTATTAAAAATGAGTAGTATTTTATGTAATTTGAGATAATTCTTAATTATGTGGGTAATTGGTTAATTCTTGGTGTAATACGAGATTAACCATGTAATTAAGGATTTGTGGATAATTGTAGGTGGGGACAAACACACCCCCCCCCACGTGGAAGCAAGTGGAGGAAGATCTAATGACTATTGACTTAGGCTACTAAATTAGAAAGACACGTGGACAATACACTTAGCCATCAAACATGTAAAAGGAATGTCTATGTTAGTCATCTTTACAGTTATATTCAATTGATATCGAAAATTCATTTTTACAGGAGACTTTTGAAGTTCATATGAGATTTCATGTTACAATAGCAACGACATTTCTTAGATTTGTAAAGAAATTCATACGAAATAGCATTGCGTAATAACAACAGGATTTTGCAATTCTAAGGGAGTACGGTGCAATCCTTTTCAAGAATATCATACGGATTTTTCCCTACTCCAAATATGTTAAGGCTAAGCCCTTCCTTCATTTTGGCATGATCTCGTAATTACATGAGTTTGATAAAGAGGAATAAAGAGAATTTCATACTCCCGAATTTATATACATTATCCTACTCTCATAAGTTACATCATTCTCCCTTATCGGGACTTTTTATTTCTTACCCTAAAATAGGTTTCACGTTTCTTATTCATTTAGATATACAATATTACCATATTTTCACCACCATCGAGCTATAATCGGTGGGCAGGCCCTATTGGTCAACCTCCGATCAGATGGTAAGTTATATACCGAGCGTACTGTGACCAAATACCTATGAGCGAGCCCAGTTGCCCGAAATACAGAGCCTAGTATGGCAGAGCGCTTATGAGCGAGCCTACTACGGCAAAGTAGTTATATATATATATATATACCGAGCCTTATACGGCCGGACAACTATTTTACTTACTATATTGAGAGAGTTGAGTCAGTATCAGCAAGTAAGCATATCTTCGGATTATCTTTGACTTCTAGTTACTTTCAGTTATTATATTATCAGTTCAGTTTTAGCTTTCAGTTATTTTATTGCCTTGCATACTCCATACGTTATTTTTTATTGACGTCCTTTTTTCTAGGGACGCTGAATTTCATGCGTGCAGGTTCAGACAAACAGATGGGTAGACCTCTTTGGTAGGTGTTGCTCGAGTTTAGCTTTATTTGTAAGCTCCATGTCCTTCGGAGTTTCCAAGTCTAGAGTTTTATATACATCTTGTGTATATATGTACATAGGTTATGGGTAGGTCAGGGCCCTGTTACGATCACAGTACAACAGTAGAGGCTTCTAGACATAACCTGTCAGTTAGTGCAGTTTGTTGGGCTTGTAGGCCTTGTATAAATATTTTGATGGTTTGTCAGGTGTAGAAGTTAGGACATCCTTGCCGGCCCAACTTCATATTGATGTTTTTTCAGCGTTAGTTTCCATTCATTTTTATATTTTGCTTCACATATTGTCTTGCAATATGGGCCATGGTCAAAGTATGACATTATATGTTCAGAGTCCCTTAGTCGCAAGTTGGTACACAAGGATAGGTGAGGCACCGGGTGTCGGTCTCGCCCCCAGGTTTGGAGCAGTTCAATGTCAAATATAATAACCCAACTAGGTTGGGGTCGAAACCCACAGGGAATATGTGTGAAAAGATTACTTGAGTAGTGTGAAACTTGACTTAAATCATAATTTTGTTCTGTTAGTTAAAAAAAGTGTTGTAATTGAGTGAAATGAAGACAAGTATAATATTGTGAGATTGAAATTAATTTGATTAAAGAAACTAAGGTTGTGTCCCCTTCAATGTAATGTAATGTAATGTTATTTTTGTTAATATGATAATTTCTAATGGGAGGTCCTTTGATATGCAAATGATTCTTAAATGACTACTCAATATGTTCTAGTAGTTGAGTAGTATTTCCTCTTTGTGATTTTTCCAAATATAAAAGAGTTTCAATTAAAAATAATCAATTTATGCCAAATAGAATACACTTATTCCTAAGCGATTCTATTAAACAAGGTTTAAAGCCTTGAGATTTTGATATTCACTTCTACCAAACCCTAACCCACTTTTCCAAGTAAAGAAAGAGTAAAATGATATTTGTTAATGTTTGCAACCACCAACAATAAATGAAGAATGAGAAGTGAATAAATATCAACCAACCATTATATATATATTCAATGGTAAACACCCATTAACATTACACCCATTTAGGGTCCACAACCTTAGTATTTAAAACTAGCCACTCATACTAAAATACAAAAATATAACAATAAGTAAAGTCATAATGCTTAGAAAAGTGCAAGAATCTTTCTTCTAAAGCTTCCAAAATAATGAATATTTAATGCCTTCAATTGTTGTCTCTTTTTCAGAAAAGATGACCCACAAAATCCTAGTAAATATATTTATAGTGGGCTAAAAATCGGAGCCAAAATTGGACAAAAATGTCGTTGCAGAGCAGTTATGCGATCCCATACTGGTCGCTGATCACGTATATGGTCCGCATATCTTCAAATTCATCGCATAATATCAAGTTCCTGTGTTTTTAGGTCCTCAAGCCTCATGCACTGCATAACATGAAAACTTCGTAAGAATTGACTCAAAATGCATTGAAATATGAACTAAAGTCTATGTAATTGGTATCAAACATGCCGAAATTCTACGTCACATCAACACCCCCAACTTAAACTTTTGCTTGTCCTCAAGAAACTAGAACAAAAATTATTCTATCCTAGACTCTTACTGAAGTCACGAAACAGTAGTGATTGTGGATGATTTGGAGTGTCAGTTAACAAGAATGTAACTTCATTTATTTACCCTTCCTGGAAGACAATTATCACTTAACAAAGCAACTAATCAACTTGTGAACTTTGAGCCTCGACTAAACTGACAAAATGTTACTCTCAGCTATTTACCGAGGATGCAATCAAACACTCTTTCACTCATAATGAAAGCTACATGTTACAATTATCAGTCCATATGCTTACCTGTATTTTAACTTGTTGTTATCTCAGGAATGATTGGATGTAGATCACGTAGGACTTTTCATAGGTTGTAATGTAGGCTTCGAGACAAGTTGGATGAATATATGGGAACTTAGTGGCTATACCCTACTTGAACTCTACATATACTTTACTTCTTTACTACATAGCATTTATTTACCTCGAGTTACCGACATCGAACCACCTCAAAGTGTTTCTTAAATTTCTACAAGACTCCACTTTTTCTCTTTATTTTTACAAAATCATTTCTTTTCGGAGCTTGAGTTTCTTCATATATATACAACTTTGAAGAACTATTTTTTTTCTTTTACACACAGTGTCAACCTTTCCAGTTTCCACTTTAAACCGATACCCCCAACTTAGGCTTTTAGCCTCATTCTTACTCGTTCAAGGAGGGCTAGTTTCAAAGGAAGGAACTATTTCACAATGGGGTAAAGGTTGGTAATGTGGTAGCCAAAGTAAAGGTTAAAGGCTCAACAGGGGTAACTAGGGTAATTTATATACTGGAAAGGTGAATTTTTGGTCAAAATTAGCTAGCAGTCACAAAGATAGCCTAAGATCATCTCAGTGTCCAACCATTAGCCTGAGATTTTCACAAAGAACTAAGCAGGCAAGTTCTAGACATCACAAATTAAGCATGCGCATTATTTACACAAATCCTCACTCACTCACGACGCATGAATTGTTCGACTCAACATAGTTTCAGCCCTCAAGTAAATGCAAGGCAACTCACAGCTTTTATCATATGATATGGAAGATTCTGAGTAGACATGAAGTCAAAGAGCGAGCCTCAAATTCACAAGAATGACTAACCATAAAAACTTTTTTTTATATACCAAAGAAGGAAGGGTACAATTTATTCACAAAAAATTCCTTACATGCTTGAAACTAGACAATAACACCAAAAAAGTCAAAACATTCCATGGTACTACCATGGTTCTACTATTACACCCTTGGAAAATAACTCGGCGAAGAAAAACCAAGGGGAAGAAAAACCAAGGGGAATTAATTACTAGCTACTAGACTATGCTATTAAAGACAAAGGATTTATGCACAATTTTTCATAAAACTATTTACACAAAATATATCTACCCCACCCCTAACTTAAGATCATGAATTGTCCCCAATGCATAAAAATTGAAAAGCAAAGTTTAGGGGCTTCCTGGGCCGCACTAAGTGCTCGGAGGGTCTGGAGTATGCTGGGAAGCTGTGGGATCAACCCCTGGCTTTCTCGCACTGGCAAGTGGAGCCTCAGACTGTGTAGTAGTGGTCTCTGAGGCTGTGTGGTAGTGGTCTCTAAGGATGGAGCAGGAAGCTCCACCTGGTGTGAGGTAGAAACATGAGTTTTGGAGTTTTTGGACTCTCCTAGTGATTCCTGTGAGGTCGCTGGATGTGACTTGGCGACCATGCCAGCAAGTGAACGTGAAATTACTCTCTGCATGTCTGCCTCCTCTGCACGTCTGCCTCCTCTGCAGCCTGAGCCTCTGTAGGAGCAACCACTATAGAAGCAGCCACCTGCTTACCCTTATAAACCCGCTGACCCTCAGTCTCCTCCATCAATGCGTCCTCATCTATTTCCTCATCATCAGTGGCTTCATCATCGGATTCTCCTTCCGACTCTCCAGAATCCTCCTCTAAAGGAGCGTGAATGTGGACAATCGAAGCTGGAGTCTTTGAAGTCTCGGCACTCTGTGCCTCTGGGGCTGTCATTATGTTTGAGAAATCCAAATCTAAGCTCGGAATGGAGGTGTCTGCACCCTGCTCACCCCCCCTCCGGAAGGAGGGAAGTAAAATCAAATTCCATGTTCTGCAGCTTGTGCAGCTCACTAACATCTTTCCCGGGCTGTGTCATATCTCCAACCTCGCCTCGCTCGAACTTTTCAAGTCGCACTTCAAAGTGCGTAAGGAGATCTTCATATGATTTATGTTGTTGTTGAAGCAAGTTCACTGAGGCTTGGATGGGTGCCAAGGCTTGCCTGGTGAGATTGGGGCGCTCCTTCGCCAGCCGGTCCACCTTGGCGGTGGCATGCTGGGCTAGTAGACCAACTTTGAGATAGCTCTCAGGGGAACAGGTGGATGTGCACTGGCTGAGGAATGGTTGAAGAAGAAGCTGGAGCATCTGGAGCAACAGGAGTGTCAGGCAGTGATGAGGGAGCATGAGCAGGTGCTAGTGAGTCTGATGAGTGAGGGAGTGAGATATCAAGCCGGATGTCTGTCTCCCTATCTACTGCATCACTTATCTGAGTGGTGTCAATACACTAGAAAGCTTTCTCAAATCGATCATGCTTCGGGATAGGTGGAACGTTTACAACTTTGCAAAGAGTTTTGATCAAACATGGGAAAGGAAGAGAGGTTTGCTTTTGGATTGCCCTGATTCCCAGCTCCTTGAAGATAATGTGTCCCACATCAATCTTGATGCCCGAAATGATGCATGCAATGATAAGGGCTTTTTCAATGTTGATGTTTGTCTCATTCCTACTCGACATCAGACGAGAACAAACAAAGTTGAGCCAATATCGGGCCTCCTGAGTGAGATCCTGTATGTAAATCTTGTGACGCGGGTCAATCCAGGAGGGGGTCCCCTTTGCTATGACGTATATGATCCAAGAACGCTCTTTATCTTTGTTGGTTACTTTTGCATTATATTCAGCTTTTCCTGACGACCAATCCGCAAAAAAATAGATCATTGATGGTGCCTGCATCACAGAGAATCTGAACCCCTCGAACTAGAACAGAGTCTAGAAATATCCTATTGCGCCTTTGCTCAGCATTTCATGAGGCAGCATAAGAAGCATAGAACTCCCTCACAAGTGTTTAATTATAGTCATCTAGGGCATCCGTGAAGAGTCCCCATTTCCTCTTTTGAGTGTTTTCAATTATGTGAGGGTAGTTCTCTTTGAGACAATTCAGGCTCAACTGCTTCTCCTCAAGAATTTTTCTCTTCTTTATCCCTTTTTGTATAGGTTCCATGAGCCTGGGACCCCAAATCTCAAATCTTCCCCACTCTTCCGCCTTGCTTCAGCTTGTAAGTCAACTGATGAGAAGATGTCAGTCTGTGCCCCCTCCTCTTCAGACTGGGAGGAGTGCTCAGAAGTGTTGCGGGTGGTTTCCGGCCGTGGACGTTTAGACTGTTGTGTTTGTTGGCTTAAAGTATCTCTTTTCTTTCCATGAGCAGGTGGTGATCGCGTTGCAATAGCTTTCCTTGGTGCCATTTCTTCAATAAAATAGTGTGTGAGTGGTGGGCATAGCATAAAAAACATGTAGATGAAAATTAACAAAAATAAACAAGTTATGCAATGGGTTATGCGGTCACATAACCACTTTCCGGATCACAAACTTATCGCATATTTGCACACCCCACACTGAAAGATTTATGCGATCGCAAAAAACATCACAAAACTAGTTTTGCAACCGCAAAGAGATGTGCATAATTTCACCGAAGAAAGCAATTTATCTGACCGTGATTGAGGAGCTATGCCGTCCATAAAACACTTTTGCGATTGCATAATCTCTCGCATTGTTGCACTTAGACTAGGCCACCTAGGGTTTCTTTTGCGATGACTTTGCGGACCGTAAACCAATTGTGCGGGCTGCAAAGGTCATCTTCCTAAATGTTCAAGCCTCTCCCCTTAACAACTCCTATCATTCTAAGGCAACAATTCACCAACAAATCTCCCACATAGGTTCCTACCGCATACGTTTGGGAAGAAAAATGAGCTAAGGATCTCAAGTAGTGGATATTATGCAATGAACCCACAAGAAAGAAGGGAAAATAAAAACAAATCACATACCATATATCGGAACAAGACCAAGATGAAATCTGATTTACGAGCAAGATGAATTCCTTAGTGCCGATCCTTGTTGTGTGATCATTAAAATCTTTTGGGTTTTCTTTTGTTTTTCTTGTTTTTTTGTAATTTTAGGATTTTATGAGAATTGTTAAGTTTTTGTTCGAGTGGGATTGACAGTATGCGAAGGTAGGGAATTATACCTAGGCATTTTGCGATGGGAAAGTGGTTGCACAACACATTATGCGGTCACATAAGTGTTATGCGATGATTTTAGGGTTGGGTGGTTTACCTCCATTCTGCGATGCATTTTGCGTTTCACACTTACTATGCGGATTGCAAAACTCGAATAATCCCCGCATTTTTGCAGAACAGCTTCCCAATTTCACTGATTGTGTCTGCGACCACTATGCGGTTCACAAAGTCATTATGCAACCGCATAGTTGCCGCAAATCCCTGATTCATCTTTTTCTTCACTTGCCTCAATCCTTGCACCCTGTTTCATGGTATTTTTGGCTACCTGCAATCTAATACACACGTCAACCTATTCGACTCTAACAAAAAAATGTACAGAAAAGGAAAACTAACAAAAAATGTTACCACTCATGTGTTGCCTCCTAAGAAGCTCTTGATTTAACATCACGGCACGACAATGTTGGTCCCTTTTGGGCTACTCAGTGGTGGGGGTTGGACCATCATTGAGATAAAATTGCTCTACCAAGTGGTTATCTCCTATTGTGCCCAGGTAATGCTTAACCCGTTGGCCATTTACTTTGAAAGTTCGAAGTTCGTCCTCTGAATCTAATTCAATATCACCGAAAGGGGACACATTCACAACTTTGAACGGGCAAAACCATTTGGATTTGAGTTTGCCCGAAAGTAACCTGAGTCTCGAGTTGAAGAGCAAGACCAAGTCACCAGATTTGAATTCCCGCTTCAGGATCTTCTTGTCATGAACAAACTTCATTCGTTTCTTATACATGGCTGCATTCTCATAAGCATAGAAACGGAATTCTTCCATCTCGTTGAGTTGTGTCATTCTCAGATTAGCAGCTTCGGCCCAGTCAAGATTCAAATTTAAAATTAAATCCCACATGGATTTATTTTCAAGCTCCACGGGAAAATGACACGCCGTACCAAAGACTAACCGGTATGGTGAAGTGCCAATAGGAGTCTTAAATGCTGTGTGATATGACCACAACTTATCATCTAGCTTCCTTGACCAGTCGGTCATGTTTGCATTGACAATTTTGGCTAGGATGTTCTTAATCTCCCTGTTGGAAACATCAACTAGACCACTTGATTGAGGATGATAGGGTGTGGCCACCTTGTGCTTTACGCCATACTTTTCGAGCAGCCCGGTGAAAGCCTTGTTGCAGAAATGAGAACCACTATGGCTGAGGATGGCCCGGAGAGTAACAAATTGTGTCAATATATTTTTCCTTAAAAATATGGTCACACTCCTTGCTTCATTGTTGGGGAAGGCGATTGCCTCGACCCATTTGGCGACATAGTCCACTGCCACTAAGATATATTTCATGCCATAAGAACTAAAAAAGGGACCCATGAAATCGATCCCCCACACATCAAAGATTTCGACCTCCATTACAAAATTCATAGGCATATCATGACATTTAGAAATTGATCCTTGCCTTTGAAATTGATCACAAGCCTTGACCATTGATTTGCATCATGATAGATCGATGGCCAATAGTAGCCACATTCAAGCACCTTTGTGGCGTTCGTTTTCCTCCATGTTGACCCCTAACCGGTGAGTCATGGCATGCCTTGAGAATTGGCATTGCCTCATCTTCCGGAACACACTGGCGAGTGATGTTGTCGGCGCAAATATGAAACAACAAGGTGTCTTCCCAATAGTATTGCCTACATTCCCGCAAGAACTTTTTCTTTTGATATGTTTCCAACCCATCGGGGACAAGGTCGCTAACCAAGTAGTTAGCAATATCGGCATACCAAGGAGCGAATGTGTCAGACAATGCCAATATGTGCTTATCTGGAAAAGCATCATTGATTTCAAAGTTCTCTTTTGGCCTTCCTACTTCTTCAAGCCTAGATAGGTGACCCGCAACTTGATTTTCTGTTCCTTTTCGATCCTTGACTTCAAAGTCAAACTCTTGCAATAAAAGGACCCACCGAATCAATCTTTGTTTGGAATCCTTCTTCGCCATGAGATAGCGAAGAGCAGCATGATCAGTGTAGACTATCACCTTGGATCCTAACAAATAGGCCCGAAATTTTCCAAAAGCATAGACAATGTCAAGAAGTTCTTGCTCGGTAAAAGTATAATTCATTTTAGCACCATTGAGTGTCTTGGCTGCATAGTAGACAGGATGAAGGACCTTGTTATGTCGTTGACCAAGCACTGCCCCAATAGCTACACCACTGGCATCACACATGAGTTCAAATGGAAGAGACCAATATGGTGTGACAATAACATGTGATGTGGTGAGCTTTTCTTTCAATTCCTCAAATTATTTGAGACACTTTTCATCGAATAAAACTTAGCATATTTTTAAAGGAGATTGCACATGGGGTTTGCAATTTTTAGGAAGTCCTTGATAAAACTCCTATAGAATCCACCGTTCCCCAAAAGCCTTCAGACACCCTTTACTGAAATGGGTGGAGGAAGCTTAGAAGTGATTTCAATCTTTTCTCGGTCAACCTCTATGCCTTGTTTGAAATTTTGTAGCCCAAAACAATGCCCTCATCCAGCATGAAGTGGTACTTTTCCTAGTTTAGCACAAGGTTTTTTTCTTGACATCTTCGGAGAACTTGTCTAAGGTTGTCAAGACAATGCTAAAAGGAGTCGCCCACTACCAAGAAATCGTCCATAAACACCTCTAGGAAATATTCCACCATGTCCAAGAAGATCGACATCACGCGTTGTTGAAAGGTAACCGGAGCGTTGCATATCCCAAATGGAATCCGGATAAAGGCAAAAGTTCCATATGGGCAAGTGAATGTTGTCTTATATTGATCTTCCAATGCGATATTGATTTGGTTATAGCCAGAATATCCATCCAAGAGGCAATTGAATGATCTTCCCGCTAGCCGATCAAGCATTTGATCAATAAAAGGCATAGGGAAATGGTCTTTGCAAGTGGCACTGTTAAGTTTTCGGTAATCCATGCAAAAGCTCCATCCAGTCACAGTCCTTTGTTGGGATGAGCTCGTTTTTCTCATTTTGAATCACATTCATGCCTCGTTTCTTTGGCACTCATTGTACTGGGCTCACCCAAGAACTATCCGCAATAGGGTAGACTACCCCGGCATCTAACCACTTGATGATTTCCTTCTTCACCACCTCTTTCATAGAATGGTTTAACCTTCTTTGATGCTCCACACTAGGTTTACTTCCTTGCTCCAATTGTATTTTGTGCTTGCAAATTCCGGCGGGAATCCCTCGGATGTCCGCTATTGTCCACCCAATGGCTTGTTGATGTTCCCACAGGACATTCAATAAATGATCTACCTGCACATCATTCAACAAATAAGAAATGATTACCAGTAAGGTGTCATTAGAGCCAAGAAATTTATACCTTAAGTGTGGCGGAAGTGGCTTGTGTTCAAGTTGTGGAGGCTCGATAATAGAAGGCTTTGCGGGGGGAGTGGCTCTATTCTCTATGTCAAGAGAAAGCTTCCTTGGTGCATAAGTGTAGGACCCACGTATTTCTAATGCATTCATTGATTCTATGTGCCCCTCCATGTCTTCACCATCAAAATTTACCAATATAACCGCCAAAGCCTCACCTAGGCACTCTTCTTCCATCTTCATCTCACTTGCGTCCTCTACCTCATCAATAACATCATGACTGAGATGCCTTCATATGCATGTGGAAACTGCATAGCCTTACTTGCTTGGAAGGTGACCTCTTCATCATTAACTTGGAACTTGATTTCATTTTGTTCTGAATCCATAAGTGCTCTTCCGGTAGCAAGGAATGGTCTCCCCAAGATGATAGGGATTTGTTTATCAACGGCACAGTCAAGGATTACAAAATCAGCCGGAAGGAGAAACTTTCCCACTTTCACTTGGACATCATCTACAATTCCCACTGGTCTTTTGATTGAACTCTCGACCATTTGTAATATCATGCTTGTAGGTATCGGCATGCTTAACCCCCTTGCTTGTGAATAGCAAGAGAAATCAAGTTAATGCTAGCCCCATTTTCACAAAGAGCCCTTGCAAAATCCCGCATGCCAATAGTGCATGGAATGGTGAATTCTCCCGGGTCTTCTTTCTTTTCAACGGGGGTTGTTGCAATAATGGAACTAACCCGGTGAGTCACACTCACAACTTCATTGTTGGTGATTCTTTTCTTGGTTATCAAATCCTTTAAGTATTTAGCAAAACCCGGTATCTCTTGAAAGGCTTCCACTAATGGTATGTTCACCAATAATTGCATGAGAATGTCATAAAATTTCTCGAGTTTTCTATCTTCAACCCTCCTAGGAACTCTTTGAGGAAACGGATGGGGAGGTCTAGGAATTGGTGCTAGAGCTTTTGGTGCCTCTTTCACCTTTTCTTTTACCTCTACATGATTTTCTTCTTGGACTTGCACTTCTTTTGGAAGATTTTCAACTTAAACAACAATTTGCACTTCAACTTGTGCCTCAACCTCTTGATCAAGATTGTCCACTCCAACCATTTGTTCATTTTCTCCTTGATGCACCTTCCCGCTTTGCGTTGTGATTTCCATGCAATGAGAAGTTGGACCACTCCCATTACCTTTAGGGTTTTCAATTTTTTCATTTGGGAGTGTTACCTTTAGTTTTAGATTTTGATCTCTTGACAAATCTCTCATTTGCATTTCTAGCTTTTGTATGGATGTGGTGTGTGACCCAACAAGTTCAGCCATGTTTTTCATTGTAGTGTCGCCTCTTTCTTGATTTTGTAATATTCTTTCAAGCATGCCC
>MDKI01074729.1:0-29181 GCA_005239505.1 Nicotiana paniculata
AAGAATAAAGCTAACTAGACCTAAATAATCTAAAAACAGTGATTAACATGAATTTTAGGTTTTGGTAACATGTAAAAAATAGTAAGGAAAGAGGAATAATACTCGTTGGAGTGTTTTGGACGAACCACGGCGACTAGCCGGAGTTTGGCCGGACTACGGCGACCTCCAAAAGTGACCCTTACTCACATGAATCGACGGTTCTCGTTGAGAACCATCGACTCATGTAAGTTTGAGTCACAGATTCACTTGGGATCATTTTCAGCATGTTATAGGGTTTTTCCATTTCCAGATATGAGATTAAAGAAATTTGAATGAGTAGTTTGAGCTCTTTTTTTTGGTTGACCTTTAGCCACGCGCGGCGGCTATGCGCATGTGTCCCAAAGTGACGTATATTTTTTGGTTTTTGGTGAAATAGATGATAGGAAATGGTTGAGAAGGGGGAGGAGATTATCTGGTCAAAAGTTGGGGTTGATTGGAGAAACTCTGCCGCTGGTAGGTGATTTCCGGGCGGCGAAAACCTAGGGCGGCTAGGGTTTGGTCGAGGTAGAAGAGAGAGAGAGACGAAGGGGAAGAGAGTCAGCTAAGGCTTGGGGGGTTAGGCTTTGGGTGAAATGAGGGTAGGGGGGATGTTAAGACAGTTATATACTAAAGGGGGTGGAGTTCCTGGCCGTCTTATCTATTTCGATCAATGGCCAGGATTCAACCATTTTAAACCAAATGGGGTCATTCAGGTAATGTATGGGGCAAGCCAAACTTCAGCATAATGGGTGTTGAAGTCTTTTAAAAATGAACTAACTAACTTCAGCATGTTGGGTGCTAAAGTTTTTACAATTAAACTAAATAACTTCAGCACTTCTGCTGAAGTTTTCACAAATGAATTATAACTTCAGCATATTGGGTGCTGAAGTTTTTACAATTAAACTAAATAACTTCAGCACTTATGCTGAAGTTTTTCACAAATGAATTAATAACTTCAGCACTCAGCTGAAGTTTTCACAAATGAACTAATAACTTCAGCACTTCTGCTGAAGTTTTCACAAATGAACTAATAAGTTCAGCACTTCTGCTGAAGTTTTTCACAAATGCACTAATAACTTCAGCACTTCTGCTGAAGTTTTTCATAAATGAACTAATAACTTCAGCACTTCTGCTGAAGTCTTCACAAATGAACTAATAATTTCAGCATTTCTACTGAAGTCTTCACAAATGACTTAATATCTTCAGCATTTCTGCTGAAGTTTTTCACGAATGAACTAATAACTTCAGCACTTATGCTGAAGTTTTCACAAATGACCTAATAACTTCAGCACTTTTGCTGAAGTCTTTTTTTTTTTTTTTTGAAAAATCGGGTATTGGGCTGGGTTGCTGGTTCGTGTAAAGTTAGGGATTGGGCCTGGGTAATTTTGGCCCAGGTCTGATTTTAATCCCTATTAAATTCAAATCTAATTTAATCCAGAATAAAATAATTAATTTTTAGTAATTAGTTATTAAAATTACATTACGTTAAATAACCATCATTCGTCTATTATATAGTTAATTATCAAAAAAAAAAAGATGACTTATGCAAAAAATACAAATCTTTCACAATTAAAAATCAATAAAGATTCATAAAATCAATTGATTTATTGAGATTTTTATAGAACGATATGGCGAGTAAAAATCACATGCTCACAATGGGTATTGGATGCAGCGCGTGTGGCTGGGTCATTCCTATTTTAATTGAATTATTATTTATTAGACAAAAAAAATACTACCATAAAGTTGTATTTCCTGTCACTATAATTTTGGAGTATTATCACTTATAATTTATTTTTTTTGATGATTTTTTCGTGAGTTAGTGAAGTTTTATGATTTTTGTGTGAGAAAACATAATTATATAACTTTAGTGAAAAACAAAATTATAATTATATGATCATTTATGAAATTTGCCCGTAGACATTTTGATGCAATTTTCAATTTATTAGTTGATTAGTTAGATTTGAAATAAAGAAACTATATAACATGCATGGCGTTATTCTCCCTAATTAAATGTTTGATTCTTTTCGAATATCCCATTGTTAGACAAGACTCTGAAGAATATAAGATTGTTTGAAATACTTAAAATTGCATGGTTAAAACACTTAAAACATATGCCTATTTTACTTCAATAAAGTGACATTTCCAATTGGAAAACACAATTATCATGCTCCAAAATATGTCATCTCTTGAAGAATATGCTCTCTTCAAATGAATGGTCGAGCAATAAGTGCCTCGGCAAAAACACATGCCCCAACTTTTGTATATGCATTCACGTTATGTTGTCGATAACATTTATCTTTTACCTTACATTTTTATGTATTTTTTTCTCTTTTCCACAAAAGTCTGCCATTAATTTGACACTAGCCAGGATAGTAAGAGAGCTGTAATATTCCAAATGCAACAATACTAAAAATAGGAAGATCAAATATGATGTGACATATGCCGTTTAATTTATAACAAGTAAAGATAATTCTTTTTTCAATTTAACGTCTATTCAACTACTAAATGTGACTTTTTCACTTTTATTTTTTTCCCGACCTTAGGTAGGCACAACATGGAAGTGTAATGGACATGATCAGTTTTAGCCCGCGATATAAATTATTTATATTTGTTATAAAAATTATATATATATATTCGATTATTATTTTGAGAGCAATTATACAGTGTCATTAAAATACTCCTTCAATTTGTCACAAGGGTGGTCAACTGACCATCCTTTGTCGAAAAATTACACTGTGTATATAGGTAAAATATTACATTTTAGAGATATATCAAATATTGAACACCCTTTATCGGTAATTTTTTTCACTTTTTTTTTAAATTTGAATACCTTTGAAAAATTTTCTAGCTTCGCCGCTACAACTTGTGATCGGAAAAGGAAAAAAAGGTGCAGTCAAAGATAAACTTAATGGCCTTAAAAACTTTTACAAATTATGGATATCTATCGTTTCGTCCCTTTCTTTAACTGATAGATTTGGATGTAAGCCATTTACGCTAATTATAATAGGAACAATAAAACAAAACCCGCAACTAGATCTACTTCTATTAAAAGCTTTAAATAATTCTACTCTTTACTCCTTGCCCATTAATAAACGTGATTCCGCAAACCTTCAATCTGATAAGCTTTAAATTTAAATTTATTTGTGTCAATATTTATAACTTATCATTATTCCTAGAATTTGTAGAAATAGTTAAAAATGCATGCAGAAAGTATGAACAAAAAGTCTCGTAATGTATTTAACTAAAAATAAGTTATACCTGCGTACACGATAACATTCATGTCACAAACAAATGCCAGAAGCTAGTATCTTCTATTAACTAAGCAATAAAACAAACATATTAAACTAAGCCAAACTAAAGATGTAATAAGACAGATATATAATAAAGTTCTTGTTATAAATCCTGCAAATGGATTCATCCACTTGCAACGATGGATGTCTTCCATAACAGATTTTGGATTGGTTATTTATCCATAACAGATTTTGGATTAGTTATTTATCCATAACAGGTTTTGGACTGGTTATGTATTCATAACAGGTTTTAAATTGGTTATGTATTCATAACAAATTTTGGATTGATTTTGTAACAACGAAATATTTCTATAAATGCATAAAAGAAGAAATAAATCCTCTCTTCTAATGTTATCAATCTTTTCTATTATATGTCCTAGTTAATTACATAGTACTTGCCATATTGCTTTTATTTTATAATACGTTATCAGCACGAGCTAGAGTACTACAATAAAAATTCTACGGCCAGGTGCGTGTTCATATCATATATCAGTATTTGACAAAGCAATATATTTATTTATACTGGTCTTGTGATAGTTTCAACATTATTTTAGTTATACAATTGAGTTGCATAAGTAAGCCTACTTGATCTTTACAGAGGCATTTTGTCCCTTCAATCCTCTATATTATCTTGTAAATAACAAAGTTCAGATGTGTATTCCATTTGAATTTGCAAAGGGCTTGAGTAGACTACATTCTCATACTTTCAATTGCATAAAAACTTAATTTTCAACGTGAAGGCATATTAGATTTTCTTAAACATAAAGTATGAAAATCTTAATTGTTGATATGTTCTGCCTTTTTCAATTATACTCAAAACACATGTAATTCGGTCATAACTATTTGAGTATGTCATTGTTGAACATGACTATCTGCCTGACTAAGTCTATTTTGTAATGACTGACGTATTTTTACAAATAACAATTGGCTTCTCACGTTGGTTAATCTCTTTGAAATCCAAAATGAGAGTTGGTGTCTTTTCATTTTCTTTTACTGGTATTTGTGATAATTATTTAAATGATTCGAGTGCGTATGGTTTATCATGTCATTGGTGGAGGATAAGACGATGGATTCAAGTTCCAACGCAACATAAAGGGAAAACGTCGGATTTAAGTCTGAATGTATGATAAAGATAAGATATTGGGTTTAAGTCCCAATGCACTATATTAATGATTATAATGATTATGAGTCTGAAAGAAGACAATATATTTACCGTTGCCATATGAATTGGCATGGTTGTGGCAAGGAACAAATCATCATCATGGTAGTAATTATAAAACGGAGAACAAGAAGGTTCTCAATATATCCTTCAAAAGGTGAAAGTAATGTTTACCATCAAATTAGTATGGAAAAATAATAAAGCACGTCCTAATGATTATACTACATTCCTTGAAGAGAATGTGATTTGTGATAAACATTTTGAATGAAAACCTTTTCCTGAAGGTGAATGTGACAATATGTGATAAAAGTAATAAATAAAGACATGCAATACATGATTAGGTACATACCACAACTCACCTCTATGGAGGTTTGAGAGAAAGAAAGATAATAAATATTATTATGTGGTTACATAAATATGTCATTGACCGAGTACATGTGGTACGTAAAAATTTTTGACATGCCTATTAAAAGGTTATTAAAGGCAAAATTCAAGCAAGAAATAATTTTTCTTATGATGACTTTGACCATGATAATTTATTATAATATGATTTTCTCCATGAATAAGACATTCACCATATGAATAATGTGACAAAAGATCTTGTAGTACAAAATCAAATAAGATCTCCAGAAGAATTAATTTGTTACTATCCTGATGAATAAAATTGTTCATGACATTGATATTATAGTAAGTCTGAAAAGAAACTTTTTGAGTTTCAAATGTATAAGCCAAATTGGTTGACATATTGAGACTATAAATAAAAGGAAGATTGAATATTTTCATATTACTATAATCATACCGGGTAAATATAAAAGATTACCCGACCTTCCTTCTATTTGTACTACAAAAGTATAAGCATGATGATACAATCACATGCCACAAGTAAACTAGAGGTTTACTAAAATAAATATTTGTTGGCATGACCGGTTGTCCATCCCGGTTTAATTATGATGCGAAGATTAATTGAGAATTCACATTGATTATATTAAAGAAGTAGAAAATTCTTCAAGAATTCTTTTGTGCTACTTATTCTCATAATATACTAGCTAAGGTTAGGACTGAAACCGTTGATTTTTGAAACGAATAAATGGTGATATATATATGGGCCCAGTCACATGCCATGTGGACCATTTACTATTATATAATTTTAATAGATGCATCTATTGTATGGTCACATGTGTGTTTGTTATCAACTTGCAGTTTGGCTTTTGCAGGGTTGCTAATCACGCCCAACTATGCCTTATAAAAAGGACAAAGCGGTCGCTGCAAATATATTCTCGTTAACAAGTCAGGAGTCAAATCCCACAGGGAATTAACCTATCAATCACAGTTATTGAACTCACACAAATTCACGTATTCAATCTTCAGAAATATTTAAGTAATAGATTGGATGTTTACTAACTAAATATTACGTAATGAAAATGCAATAATTAAGAACTAACTACGAACGTGATGTAGACAAGAATTGGAATGATCTAAGGTTCTAATTTTTCCTATTGTCGTAATTCTTTTCACTATGTTTGCTATAAATTTGCCTAAGTCTTCTCTATCGATCATGAGCACTCTGAATATTGTAACTCTCTCCCGAGTAATTACAACAATATACTAGACATATTCTCTCGAATTACGGTAGCTAGCCTAATTCGTGACCGCGCACCTGGACTTTGCATTTTGCTTGCTTTTCTCGCTCCTTTTCGCCCGGGCTAACCTCCGATTGGCCTTCCACGTTTCATAATGACTCCAAAATACTCTTTAGCTCCCTCCTAGCTCGTAGTGGCTCCTGAAAAACATCAATTTCTCAATTAGAGCATTTTGTTATCATTTAACATTCAAATTTCAATAAAGTGCGGATAAATTAGAGTCTAAATAGCGTCTAAATTGCATAAATATAAGCTACTATCAACACCCCACACTTAAACTATTTCTTGTCCTCGAGAAATAAACCAAACTCCCCAAAGGCCTAACTTCACTGAACGACTTCCCTACTCGTCACACCAAGAATATTTCACGATGAGTGAGTACATTAGTGTAACATCTACACCTCAAGAGCTGACTCCCTCTAGCCACGCAATGTTCCTAACCGGCTTACTTGCTTCAGAGATCCAGACTTACCTCTCCTATATGAATCAAGTGCCTAGTCACCACAAAAGAAACTCATTCCACAATCAGTAAACTTTACACACACTGAGAAACTTTTAAAAGGAATAGGATTCACTTACCCTCAGAAATGATATTCTTGTGCCACAAAAAATGCACCCATAGGCTTTCCCGTAGTGTACTACTCTACTAATTGAGTTCACTCAGTCTAGGATCAAGTAGGACTTTATTTGGATGTAATGTAGGCTGCAGGTTGGGTAGGATATATTTGGATATAAGAGTGCCTACACTTCCCTAAGCACTTTAATACATATACTTTAACATTCAAACCCCATACTTATGTCAAACCAAACTCCACCTTCACATCAATGTTTATTACCCCATACTTCTTTAAGCATAATTACATCAAGATTCGCCACTTATCAAGGAATTTATATATTTTTTTCATAGCAATGCAATTAGTTTTTTTCCTTTTCGTTCTTTTTCAATTCAAGTGGCTCTTACATTTTCAAAACAGTGCACCTTTCTACTTATTTCATTAGTTCCACTCAAAAGGCAAATCAATCACCCCATACTTTAACTTTTACAAAGTTCATAACAATTCAAGTGCTCATGAGAGGTTAGAAGGTTCAAATATATGATTAATTCAAACAAATGGGTAAGGTTTGTAATGTGGTTGCCAAAGAAACATGATTACAAGCTCAAAGGGGTTAACTATGGTACATAACAATTAGGTGGGGTGAGTATGTATATACATGGTCCAACAAAGAAATACCTATATCACTTCCCAGACTAAATAAGACTACCATTTCTCTTTCCACACACACGGGGCAAGTTCTAGGCGTTAAATGTCATGAATAGAATACATCAAGCCTCACACACACATGGCACCTGACTCACTTCAGATTGGGTCGTCCGACACTTAGCTCATAGTACTTTAGCCAAATTAAGCACACATAGTTTGAGTCATTCTTACAAGAGTCAACAGATGAGCCTAAGCACCACACTAAGGTGCTCTCTATATCCAAGGAATTACGAAGTTAATATATCCTATTCTAATTTTTCCCCTAAGTTCCTAAAAAAATAAAACTAACTACACCTGGTTCAAATAAAACCCTTGGAAAAGAACCGTGGTTTAAAGAAAAACCAAGGGGAAGTTGATACACTACTACAAAAGAAAATATTTTTGTTTTTTTTTGTTCGACTTTAGTCCCTCAAGAAACCCGTCGAGTGATATCCATCGTCGGGCCAAGTCGAAATTGATTTATAAAAATGAAACTACAACACCAACCTATATACAATATACAACAACATATCCCACCCCACACTTAAAAAGATGGCATGTCCCCATGTCATACAAAATAAAGCAAGTTAAGGTAAGGGTACTTCCCTGGTGGATTACTCCTGGTCGGAGACAATGCTAGTGGCACGTCTCTTTCATGAAGGATGCTATGTACCTGACATAACAAACACCACTATTAGTGAGGGAAGAATATGTGAACCAATGGCGGTTACTCAGACTTCACTCGCATAATTGGACACAATTTGCATTCTGAGCTCATTGAGGAAAATTAACAAACACCTAGTGTGCACATACCTCCAAGGTTACACAAAGCCCTAATTGAGTTAACACACCTTACATCCCAATTCAAATGGCCTCACACACCATATGTACACCACAATCCAACTCCAAGGGAAAAGACACATAATTTTAATACCCTATACATACACCACAAAATTGAAAATAAAAATAAAAAAGGAAAATACTAAGAAAGAGGAGTAAAAATTATGTATTTACTTGGAGATCTTGAGAAGAATGGAGGTTGGATCTTGCTTGAGTGGGAAAGAGAATAAGGGAGGAGAATTTTTTTGTGTTGAAGGGAGAATATGGGGGAAGGGGGGAGAGGGGTGGAAGTTTTTTTATTGGTTGTGGGGGAGGGGGAAGGGTTATTTGTTTTTTTTAAGGGAAGAAGAGGAGTGGGAAAAGTGGTGAGGGAATATAGGGAGTGGGCGTTTATGTTAGGGGAAAGTGGGGACGGAATATAGGGGGTAATAAAAAAACATTAAGCACTTACCTGGTCCGCCCCATATCCGCGCCCAGATCCGCGGTCGCGGATGCTGGGTAGAAAAGTTGCTAAAATACATGGGCCAATCCGCGGCCGTGAATCCAAAATAGTGTGGCACCCAAAATTCGCGGTCAGATCCGCGGATCAAAAATAGTGTGGCACCCAAAATTCACGATCAGATCCGCGGATCAAAAATAGTGTGGCACCAAAAATTCACGATCAGATCCTCGGTCTAATTCGCGGCCGCGGATCACTGTCTCCGACCAATTTTCATCTTTTCCTTAATTTTACCTCTTAACGGGTTAATTTTGGCCCCCCGACTCCTTCTGATGCACGCAATTCTTGCCCTGGACACTAGTAGTTTGGTCAGTAATGTTCAACATCAAATACAACAACAACAACAACAACAAAAAAAAAAAAAAAGAAGAAGAAAATCATGGGTTGCCTCCCAAGAAGCGCCTGAATTAACGTCCCGGCACGATGATTACAACAGTTCAATGGGTTGCCTCCCATGTAGTGCCTGATTTAACATCACGACATGACACAGGTAAGCGCATTTAAGGTTCGCTCGGCCTCTGAGGCTCAATCAAATGGGTCACTAACACTCCCTTTGCTTTATCCATGCCCACATAATGTTTTAATCTATGCCCATTGACTCTGAATGCGCGAGAGTCATTCTCTGCGGAAATCTCTACAGCACCTGTGGGGTGTACTTCAACCACATGAAATGGCCCTGACCATCGCGACTTTGGTTTGCCCGAAAATAACCTTAGTATTGAGTTTTATAGCAATACCGTATCTCGGGGTTTAAAATTCCGCTCAATAATGTTTTTATCATGTAACATATTAATTCTTTCCTTGTACAATCTTGTGCTCTCAAAATCATGATAGCGGAACTCATCAAGTTCGTGCAACTCCATGACTCTACTTGTTCCCGCAGCCTCTATATCGAGATTCAACTGTTTCAGCGCCCACCAAGCTCTATGTTGCAACTCCACCGGCAAGTGGCATGCCTTCCCAAAAACCAACTTGTATGGAAACAGGCCAATTGGTATTTTGAAAGCAGTTCGATAAGTCCAGAGTGCATCATCTAACTTTCTCGCCCAGTTTGTTCTAGTGGCATTCACGGTCTTAGTTATCACACTTTTTATTTCTCTGTTTGACACTTCCACTTGCCCACTTGTCTGTGGATGATATGGAGTGGCCACCTTGTGGCATACATCATACTTCTCTAACAACTTCTCGAAGGCTCAATTACAAAAATGAGTGCCTCCGTCACTGATTATTGCCCTTTGGAGTGACAAATGGGGTGAATATGTCCTTTCTCAAAAACCTAATCACCCCCTTTGCATCATTGGTAGGGAGTATTGCAGCCTCTACCCATTTGGACACGTATTCCATAGCAACAAGTATGTACTTGTTTCCATATGAGCTGACGAAGGGCCCCATGAAATCAATTCCCCATAAATCAAAAACTTCGACCTCCTGAATTGGGTTTATAGTCATATCATGTCGGTGGGAAATATTCCTGGTTCGCTGGAATTCATCACAACCCTTTACCCACAAATGTGCATCTTTGAACATTGTTGGCCAATAGAATCCTGCCTCCAAGACTTTCGCAGTTGTCCTTACCGAAATGCCCAACGTATGGTGATGCGTGATATGCCTGCAAAATAGAAGACTGGTCTATCTCGAGGATACATCTCAGGATCATGTTGTCAATACAAATCCTGAACAGATAAGGTTCATCCCAATAATACATGCGACAATCACGAAAGAACTTTTTCTTTTGGACAGAGGAAAATTCATAAGGAACAATACCGCTCGACAGATAGTTTGCAAAGTCTGCATACCATGGCGCTTCGTCAAGACTTGTGGCTAGTAGTTGCTTATCTGGAAAGGTTTCCAGAATCTCTTCTACCCCAACCGCTTTCTCAGCTCCTTCCAGTCTAGACAAGTTCAGCTACTTATTTTTCCTTTCCCTTATGATCACGGATTTCCAAGTCAAATTCTTGCAGCAGTAGTACCCAACGAATCAAGCGCAGATTTGACTCCTTCTTCTCGATTAGGTAGCTAAGAGCAGCATGATCAGTATAAACAATTACCTTCGAGCCTATCAGGTACGATCTGAACTTGTCAAATGTGAACATCACTGCCAGCATCTCCTTTTTGGTCACTGTCAAGACCCCAAATCTAAACCAGTCGTGATGGCACCTATCGTGGAACTAGGCCAGCCAAAATCACACTCAAACCGTAATAATCTTTCATTTATATCATTACTAAATTGATAACCCATAAAGGTTTCGTTTAAAAATTTTAAAACAGATAAAGCTACACCGAATATTAAATACAATCCCAAGATCCGGTAGTCACTTATCATGAGCATCTACAGAAAATATATCTCTGGAAAATAAACTCTATAATAGTAAGCAGGAGAGAGAGCAGGGCTGCGGACGCGTGTAGCTACCTTGCAAAATCTCCGAGAAGTCTCTGGAACAGATACACAACTCACTCTGCCCTAGCACCTGGATCTGCACACAAGGTGCAGGGAGTAATGTGAGTACGCCAACTCACTAGTAATGAAAATAAATCAGGTCTGAACAGTAAGAAACACATAAAGTCAAATCATAATTTCACAATAAGCACAGTCTTTCTTTTCAACAGTGTATACGTTAAATCAACACGCTTAAAAAGCCAATGTCAATAAAAACTCCTTTGAAAAGTGTAATTTCTAACAATTTCAGAAAAATGTCCAAGAAATTTAGTGTAAAAATGAAATGAATCATAAGTAGCCACTCGGGGAAAAACATGAATAAGAAACTGCCCCTCGGGCGTAACATCCCTCAGAATCAGCCCCTCGGGCATACCTCACATTCACTCATAATCAGCCCCTCGAGCAACCTCACAGTCACTCATACCTCCCAATCACTCGGCACTCGCACTCAGTAGGTACCTGCACTCACTAGGGGTGTGTACAGACTCTGGAGGGGCTCTTTCAGCCCAAGCGCTAATATCAAGACACCTCGTGGCATATCATATCCTCACAACCAGGCACTCGACCTCACTCAGTCAGCAACTCTCAAAAAGCCCCTCGGGCTATTAGTAGAACGGGGTACTCGACCCAAAAACATCTTTTATATCTCAAAATAGTGTAAATAAGGCTGAGTTTCGAAATCAGTTAAACATAATATGACTGAGTGTAAATCATAAGTCAACACAGTGAGAAAAAGCAGTAAAATCCCCCAAGGGGTCTAAACAGGTCGGCACATGGCCCCAAACATGGGTTAGAGCCCAAATATAACAATAGTCCGAAAACACGATTTAACAAATGATTTAAAAGTAAATACGCAACTCAATAGTTGCCATGGGAAGGACCAAGTCCAAATCTCCAATCAGTGCTCGCCACACACTCGTTATCCAGCATGTGCGCCATTCCAAAAATAGTGAGAAAATACGAAGTCCGGGGTTTCATACCCTCAGGACAAGATTTACAGTCATTACTTACCTCAACCCGATCCAAATACTAATCCGTGATGCTCTTGCCTCTAGAATCAGCTCCCAATTGCTCCGAATCTAACCAAAACCATATTAATATCATCAATATACGCTAAAGGAACAAAGCCCACTCGAAAATTATCAAATTTAACCAAAATTCCCTAAATTGGCCAAACCTGGCCACCGGGATCACGTCTCGGAATTCTATAAAAATTGCATCAGAATAATCCTCATCCTTTCCCGAGTTTATCCATACCAAGAACATCATAATCGGACCAGTATAGCCCCTTTAATTACTCAATTAAAGTCAATTTTCTCATGCCCTAACTTCCCCAATTTTGGGTTTAAATCCAACTAATTTCAGGTTTAATTACTTAGAAAATAACATAGAATCGAGTTATGAAGTCAAAAATCTTACCTCCAAGTATTTCCCTTCGATTCCCTCTTCAATCCCTCTCAAAAAGCTCCAAAACAGCTCAACAGTGGAGGAAAATAGACAAAAATTTGCAAAAATGGCTTTTATAAAAACACGGCACAACACTATATATTTCTTCAGTGCGTTCGCGTTTCAAGGAACGCATTCGCGAAGCACAGGAAATTCCCACTCTACGCGTTCGCGTCCACCCACACGCGTTCGCACAGAGTAAACGGGCAAACCACCCACGCGCCCAAACACCTACGCAATCGCACCAGGCCAAACGCGATCGCACTGCTTCCCCTTCCCACGCTTACGCGATCGCGGCCCCACATAGGCTATCACATAGAATAAAAATAGCTGCCTCAGAACAAGCCTATGCGATCACATTTACACATACGCGATCACATAGAAGGATAACCGAACTGAACACCAGCAGATTTTTCTGCAATTCTCCCAAGTCCGAATTGGTCCGTTAACCTCCCGAAACATACCTGAGGCCCTCGGAACCTCAACCAAACACGCCAACACATCCCATAACCTCATTCAAACTTAGTCGAGCCTTCAAAACACCCAAAACAACGCCAAAACACCAAAATCACATCGGATTCAAGTCTATAAACTTTGAGATTTCTAAATTTCGCCAAAGATGCCGAAACCATCCAAAACACGTCTGATTGACCTGAAATTTTGCACACACATCCAAAATGACACTCCGAACCTGTTCCAACTTCTGGAATTCCATTCCTACCCCGATAGCTAATTTTCCATTGCCGACTGGAAATCGCCAAAAACTAACTTTCGCCAATTCAAGCCTAATTCTACACCAGACATCAAAACCACATTCCAAACACACTCCTAAGTCCCAAATCGCCTAAAGAAGCTACCCGAACCATAAAATCTACATTCCGAGGTTGTTTACCAATAAGTTAACTTCCGGCTGACTTTTTCAACTATTGAACCAAGTTAAGGGACTAAGTGTTTCATTTCTCTCCAAAAATCGCTCTGAACATTAGACAACCAATCTAACACAACATAATGAAGTTGAACCACATATAATGAAGCAAAAACGGGGGAAACGAGGCTATTACTCTCAGAACGACCGCCCGGGTCGTTACATCCTCCCCCACTTAAACATACATCCGTCCTCGAATGTGCCAAGAGTTGTTCTCCAACACCATCAAATTGCTGCGTAATCTCACCGTGCACATACCTGGGGGTGATCCCACGTCACCCTATCCCATATAGGTCTGATAGCACAACACCATTGAAATTTTGAAATCCAACTTGACCCATAAACCTTAGAACCAAATTCCCACTTCTGAAATACTTTGCAAGATCAAAATTCCACAACTATAAAATTGAATAAGTCTGAACACACTGTATCAGGCCATATACGTAACCCAAGATGTAATCACATAATATACCGCATGACTCAAACACTCATAGTAATAACTCCTAATCACAATAGTTTCTCAAAACAACCCAATATCGGTACATAACCTCTTATCAAGCAATGCCTCGCTATAACACTATCATATACTGCCGATGATGGAAGAAACACGTAAGAACTACCAACCATTCGTCCTATCAGCATCAATATCCTCACAAATATACTGCAACTAGATCCGGAAGTACCTATTCTAGGTCCGACGACCTCATCTCATCTACCACAAACACTCTAGCAACATGACGCATCAATACCATCCGGAGCCATAACCTGTGCAACTCGTGCACCCCATATCAACATCCCAACGTACGCAATCATAGAAAATATTCACACGAGAGGACTATCCTGCCATTAACAATTACCATCCTAAAACCATGCTAAGAGCTTGACGCTCATCGAAAAATCAAAACACACGAATCTGACACCAAGGATCATACCTCCACTTAATTCCTCTACAACGCGTGATCCCATCCAAACGCCGGTCCACATGAAATACTTCAAGACACATTTCTCAAAATCAATAACCATGCGCAATTCGACATCAAGTACTCCAAGTGCATTGTCATAACCACGGGGAAAACGGATGATACCATGCCACACGAATCCAGAAAGAACATAGCCAATATGTCTCAATCCAACAATACCCAATTACTTACTTACTCAAGTTCCACTATAAAGCCCAAATATATCCGCACCATATGTGCATATAAGCAACAATAACTACTCCTCGCAACCCCGAAGTGTAACTCATAGATTACTCCAGAATATGAATAAACTCAATGACAGTCAAATGGTACATCCCTCAACCATAGTAATTTGGAGTCAACAATTACGACCCGGTGCAGGACACATACCCATACTGGCCTACCAATAACCCTAAATCAACTCTGGTCACTAACAACAGATAGATACTCTCTAAAAGTTCACAATGACTGAATCATGGCATATACCAACATCTGACTAGCTTTGCTCGCATCCACACAGTCCATAACAACAAAATAATCTGCTTATGAGAACACTCGATCTCGAAGCCCATAAAGCGCACAAATTACCATATCTGATCCCAACTCCACCGCTCGAATATATAACACATCCCTAATACTCAATCATCCCACGAGAGATACCCCTATAATTCTTATGTGTCACCAAGCAAACTTGAATATCAGCAGTTGATCCAACAAGAGAGTGTCGCAATACCAATGAAGCACCCTAAACTCCACACATTGTCTCTTCAGAAATGTATACCCTTATCAAGCTACCCAACAATGATATCATCTATCTAGTCATCTGAAACTGCCAATGCTATCTAAGAATATTGACCTTCCTTCCAGAACTAAACTGTGACCTCACATATGCCAATCCCAACTCTACAAACCATACCGCATACGCCATGCCATCCTATGATAAATATGAGAACTTCATGATCCCTTCCGAGCCACAAGCAACTACGTACCCAACTAGACAAAAACTTTCCATTTGGTCCCATTTAGAAGCAAAATCACTATACATCACTTGCATTTCACGCCAGAAGAAAATATGCATCTCAAACCGTGGTAGAAACCATCAGGAACTATCCGAACCCCATTTGTACAACACCAAACCGTCAGGACTGAATCCTTCTAACTTGATCAAGCTACGCAGGTCACCAAAACCCAAGAGCATTGCTGAGAAACACTTGTAAAAACTCATTACCTCATGAACACCCAAAGAACTAATCGTATCCCTTACCTTGTCGATCCGACCTACTACCAAGTTTTCTTATTTATCCAAGTTCCTTCTGACTTACCTGGGAATCGGTACTTCTTTTTGCCATAATACCGCAATTCTCAACCCAGACTCACCACACAAGACCCAAGCATAAAACCATACCGTCTGATGCTCATAAGCCGCTGAATACTCTCTCAAATATCCCCAAAAGTACCACATTCAAAATACTTACCCTGAAGACACTTCCTGTGAATCTAAAGCCATTACCTTCACCTTCCTGATACTGATATATATAATCCATGATAATGTAGAAATGCCACAACTATTGACACCCTCCAACGTAAATCTCAGTTCTAGCCCAAAACAGACCTTGAAGATTCCCAATTTCTATATTTAACCTTGAATCCGTCAGATCCACTCTCGAGAGTCATCCACTCTACATAAATCTCGATTACACCGATCAAGCAGACAGAACGGCCTGACCCCGTTTGCACAGCAACATATAGGAAAGTAATCCACACACTTGAAGAAACAAGCAAATTCATACACTGCACCCATTATACCTTTTACAATTACAACTCAATCATTCAATAGAACTCACCTACCCATAGAGTACATTACAACCTGTATCGAAGAATTTCCATTACTCGAGTCATTCCCAAACTCCACCTCTGCACGTCATAACTGATCCACCAATATACCTCGAACTGAAACCAATACAACACATAATTGCACGATCAACTTATCATTAACAGCCTCCCCCACTTGGTTCAAAGCCCATGATCAAAACAAACAATAACTCACAATGCCCATACGCTATCACTGTCACCATACCGCAATGAGATTCAACTAAATCCTTCATAATCTCATATGACACAAACCATCTAATATCCCAAATCTTATGCAAATCTCGCGTTCACCATTGAACGGTCATGCCAACTTCCACAAGCGATTTGAACTCAAATTATAACATATAACATTTACTGATAAAGAAGTACTTACTATAAAATCACCTAAGCATCACACAACCTCAGGACACCCCGCGGGAGGTAACCCTGCCTGCTTAGCCTCAAACTGATATCATCTCTATTCCCTTCCAAAAAAAATCATAGCTATCACACAATAATTATACCCTCTTGCATTAAAACACAACCAATGCCTATCCTCGAGGCATCAAGATATGCGGTATAAGAACCTGAAGTTGATGGCAGAACTAACACTGGAGCTGTGGTCAAAGCAATATTGAGCTTTTGGATCTCTCTCCACACTCTTCTGACAACCTGAATACCCTCACTGGACACAACATGCCCCAAGAATGCTACGAAACTGAGCCAAAAATTCACACTTGGAGAACTTTGCATAAGGCTTCTCCTCCGCAATCTCTATAATACCGTCCTCAAATGCTAAGTATGTTCCTCCTGGCTACGTGAGTATGCGAGGATGCCATCAATGAATACAATAAAAAGGGAGTGCTAACACGGCTGAAATACACCGTTAATCAAATGCATGAACGTTGTTGGGACATTGGTCAGCTCAAAAGACATCACCAAGAACGCATAACACAACAAAAAGATCTGCTTCACTCCACAACTAAACAACATAAGAGGTCTTCCAATATACTCACAATTCATATCCATATGCCAACTCGAGACAGAAATCAAACACCCAATAGTTCTTTTCACATTTCAAGTCAATCCTTTTGTTACAATCAAACAATATGAACACATCTCACCCTCAAATCACACTCACCACATAGACATCCAGTCACAAAGTCCCATCAATAAGGACACCAACGGACATATAATTCCCCAAATGCACGGCTCACAAAATCAAAATCTTAGCACTCAAGTCACAGAATGAACCCGGCCTCCTGTCCTCCAGAATGGCCCATTATCAACCTGCTAAAATCACATCTCATCCATGGAAGTCACAAGCCGTCGATGCACAACTGATACCAAGCGCTCACGTGCGCATTCGAATACATGGAAGGAATTCAAGAGTTATGCTTTTGGCTGGATAAAATGGATTCGCACGACAAGAATTCAAGAATGTGAGATTTTCCTAAGGTTTCTGTAGCCTCTCGAAGATAAGTACAGACGTCTCTGTACCGATCTGCAAAACTCTACTAAACCTGCTAATGACCGGTGAGTTCTATGTAACCTAGCGCAATGATACCAACTTGTCACGACCCCAAATCTAAACCAGTCGTGATGGTGCCTATCGTGGAACTAGGCCAGCCAAAACCACACTCAAATCGTAATAATATTTCATTTATATCATTACTAAACTGATAAACCATAAAGGTTTCGTTTAAACATTTTAAAACAGATAAAGCTACACCGAATATTAAATACAATCCCAAGATCCCGGAGTCACTGGTCATGTGCATCTACATAAAATATACAACTGTGGAAAATAAACTCTATAATAATAAGCAGGAGATAGAGAGAGAGAGCAGAGCTGCGGACGTGTGCAACTACCTTGCAAAATCTCTGAGAAGTCTCTAGAACAGATACACAGCTCACTCTGCCCTAGCACCTAGATCTGCACACAAGGTGCAGGGAGTAATGTGAGTACGCCAACTCAATAGTAATGAAAATAAATCAGGTCTGAGCAGTAAGAAACACATAAAGTCAAATCATCATTTCACAATAAGCACAGTTATTCTTTCCAACAGTGTATACGTTAAATCATTACGCTTAAAAAGCCAATGTCAGTAAAAACTCCTTTGAAAAGTGTAGTTTCCAACAATTTCAGAAAAATATCCAAGAAGTTGAGTGTAAAAATAAAATGACTCATAAGTAGCCACTCGGGGAAAAACATGAATAAGAAACTTCCCCTCGGGTGTAACATCCCTCAGAATCAGCCCCTCGGGCATACCTCACAGTCACTAATAATCAGCCCCTCGGGAAACCCCGCAGTTACTCATACCTCCCAATCACTCGTCACTCGGCGCTCACACTCAGTAGGTACCTGCGCTCACTAGGGGTATGTACAGACTCCAGAGGGGATCCTTCAGCCCAAGCGCTAATATCAAGCCACCTCGTGGCATATCATATCCTCACAATCAGGCCCTCTGCCTCACTCAGTCAGAAACTCAATCAGCCACACACTCGTCATCCAGCATGTGCGCCATTCCAAAAATAGTGAGAAAATACGAAGTTCGGGGTTTCATACCCTCAGGACAAGATTTACAGTCATTACTTTCCTCAAACCAGCCCAAATACTAATCCGCGATGCTTTTGCCTATCTAATCAGCTCCCGATTTCTCTGAATCTAACCAAAACCATATTAATATCATAAATATATGCTAAAGGAACAAAGCCCACTCGAAAATTATCAAATTTAACCAAAATTCCCGAAATTGGCCAAACTTGACCTCGGGCTCACGTCTCGGAATTCTATAAAAATCGTATCAAAAGAATCCTCATCCTTTCCTGAGTCTATACATACCAAGAACATCAAAATTGGACCACAATATCCCCTTCAATTACTCAATTAAAGTTCCAATTTCTCATGCCCTAACTTCCCTAATTTTGGGTTTAAATCCAACTAATTTCAGGTTTAATTACTTAGAAAACAACATAGAATCGAGTTATGAAGTCAAAAATCTTACCTCCAAGTGTTTCCTTTCGATTCCCTCTTCAATCCCTCTCAAAAAGCTCCAAAACCGCTCAACAATGGAGGAAAATAGACAAAAAATCGCAAAAATGACTTTTATAAAAACACTGCCCAGCAATATATATTTCTTCAGTGCGTTCGCGTCTCAAGGAACACGTTATTGAAGCACATGCAATTCCCACTCTACACGTTCACGTCCACCCACACGTGTTCGCACAGAGTAAACAGGCAGACCACCACGCACCCAAACACCTACGTGATCGCACCAGGCCAAACACGATTACACTGCTTCCCCTTCCCTCACTTATGCGATCGCGGCCCCACATAGGCGATCACATAGAAGAAAAACAACTACCTCAGAACAAGCCTATGTGATTGCATTCACACATACGCGATCACATAGAAGGATAACAGAACTCAACACCAGCAGATTTTTCTGCAATTCTCCCAAGTCCGAATTGGTCCGTTAATCTCCCGAAACACACCCGAGACCCTTGGGACCTCAACGAAACACGCCACCACATCCCATAACGTCATTCAAACCTAGTAGAGCCTTCTAAACACCCAAAACAATTCCAAAACACCAAAATCACATCGGATTCAAGCCTATGAACTTTGAGATTTCTGAATTTCACCAAAGATGCCGAAACCATCAAACACGTCCGATTGACCTGAAATTTTGCACAAACATCCAAAATGACACTACGAACCTGTTCCAACTACCGAAATTCCATTCCAACCTCGATAGCTAATTTTTCACTGCCGACGGGAAATCGCCAAAAACTAACTTTTGCCAATTCAAGCCTAATTCTACACCGGACATCAAAACCACATTCCGAAACACTCTTAAGTCCCAAATCGCCTAACGAAGCTATCCGAACCATAAAATAGACATTCCAAGGTCGTTTACCAATAAGTCAACTTTCAATTGACTTTTCCAACTATTGAACCAAGTTAAGGGACTAAGTGTCTCATTTCTCTCCAAAAATCGCTCCGAACCTGAGCCAACCAATATAACACAACATAATGAAACTGAACCACATATAATAAAGCAAAAATGGGGAAAACGGGGCTATTAATCTCGGATCAACCGGCCGGGTCGTTAGAGTCACAGTGTAATTTAGCTGGGCTCTACTCAGCATTCTACTTGCATAGTATATCGGATGCATGATTTTATCTTTTTGTTGCCCAAGAACTGCTCCCACAACATAGTCACTTGCATCACACACCAGCTCAAATGGTTGCTCTTAGCCAGGGGCAACAATGATAGGTGATGTTACCAGTCTCTTCTTCAATTCCTCAAATGCTACCGTGTAGTCATCAGAAAACACAAAAATGTGACTTTTTCAAGCAATTTACACAAGGGATTAGAAATTTTGGAAAAATCTTTGATAAATCTCCTATAAAAACCGGAGTGCCCAAGGAAACTTCTGATTGTTTTGACGAAAGTGGGTGGTGGAAGCTTTGCTATCACGTCAACCTTTGCAAGATCCACCTCAATGCCCTTACTTGAAACTAAGAGCCCCAAGACTATACCTTCTTGTGCCATGAAATTGAACTTCTCCCAGTTGAGCACCTGATTTGTCTCGATACACCTCTTCAATACTCTTCTCAAATTCTTAAGGCAATCATCGAATGAATTCCCCGCCACTGAGAAATCATCCACGAAAACCTCCATTATTTCCTCCACCATATCCGTGAAGATGGACATCATGCACCTTTGGAATGTGGCAGGTGCGTTCATAGGCCAAACGGCATTCTCTGAAAAGCATAAATTCCATAAGGGCAGGTGAATGAGGTTTTCTGTCTGTCCTCTAGTGCAATAGAGATTTGATTATACCCCGAGTACCCATCCAGAAAGCAGAAGTGAGACCTCCCTGCCAATCTATCTAACATCTGATCAATGAATAGAAGTGGAAAGTGGTCTTTCCGGGTAGCCAAGTTTAACTTCCTGTAATCCATAAAGATTCGCCAACCTGTGACATCGTGTAAAGATCAATTCGTTCTTCTCATTTTTCACTACTGTCATACCTCCCTTTTTTGGCACACGCCGAACTGGGCTAACCCAGTTGCAGTCAGATATGGGGAATATGATTCCCGCATCTAACCACTTAATCACTTCTTTCTTCACTACTTCCTTCATGTTGGGGTTCAGCCTTCTTTGTTGTTCTCTGGGAGGTTTTTGTGCATTTTCCAGTAAAATCTTATGCATATAGAAGGATGCGCTGATACCCTTGATATCTGCGATGATCCACCCAATTGCAGTCTTGCACTCTGTCAGTACCTCCAAAAGTTGTTCTGTCTGCACATCTAACAAACTAGATGAGATAATAACAGGTAAAGTCGAGTTAGGTCCTAAGAATTCATACCTGAGATGAGATAGCAATGGCTTCAGTTCCAACTTTGGTGGCTCTTCTATCGATGGCTTGGCTGGGGGAGTTTTTATTTCCTCTAAGTGCAAGGGCTCAAATTCGAGCTCCCTCTTCCAAAAACCTTGGCCTTCAAGAGCAAGTACTCACTTTGCCAAGTCTTCTCCATTGGCTTCATCTAGGTTCATGAGACAGGCTGCTAGAGGATTTTTAGTGTTCATTGTCTCATCCTCCTCCTCCAAAATTACATCCACGGCATCTATTAGTGAGCAATTGGCGAATTCAATTGGTCGCCGCATAGATTTCTGCACGTTGAATGTTATCTCTTCATCATTTAATCTCATTTTGAACTCTCCAGTTTCACAGTCCATTAGAGCTCTCCCAGTGGCCAAGAATGGTCTTCCCAAAATTGTGGGAATTTCCTCGTCAACCCGACAATCAAGAATGAAAAAATCTGTTGGGAACACAAACTTCCCAACTTGCACTAATACATCATCTAAAATACCAGAGGGCCTTTTCACTGTCCTGTCAACCAGCTGTAGTAACATGGACGTGGGTCTATCTCTTCCAATCCCTAGACTTTTGTAGATATCCAGGGGCATAAGGTTTATGCTTGCCCCCAAATCACACAGTGCCTTAGAAGATGCATATTTTCCTATTGTGCATGGAATTGTGAAACTCCCTGGGTCAGACAGCTTCTCAGCAATGGGTCTCGTCACAACAACACTGCAAGTCTAAGTCGGTGTAACTGTGGCCAAGTCTTGAAAGTCAAACTTGCGAGACATCAAGTCCTTCATCATTTTCGCATAACCAGGCATCTCCTTTAAAGCATCAATCAATGGAATGTTTACCTGAATTTGATTTAACATCTGCAAGAATTTCCTGTATTGCTCATCTTTCTGATACTTGCCAAGTCTCTGTGGGAATGGTGTTGGAGATCGCTTCTTCCCTGTGACTTTGTTTTTTCTTGTTCAGGCACTGCCTCCACTATCGATTCATGTGCTGCCTCAGTCTCTTTCACAACCTCTTTTTCTTTGTTGGCGTCCGCTTGTGCATGTTTTACCGTCACCTCAGTCAACCCTACTGAATCATCTACCTCAATGGGTACTGGAACCAGTGTCTCGGTAGGTCTACTCTTGCGTGCAATTTCTTGCTCCAGGTCTAGGTCTCTATCGTTTCATAGATTCATTGCCATTAGCTATTTCGGGCCCTACTCCTTTGGATTGATTTGTGTGTCTGCAGGTCACATCCCTTGGGGACGATTATTCAGAGCCATCGAAATCTGTCCCGATTGGATCTCAATATTCTTTATTGCTGACTCGTGTGAGTCTACTCTTTCAGTTACTTTCCTAGTGGAGCCAATCAATTGTTGCATCATTCCCTCGGTCTAGCAAACCCATCTTCGTGTCTCCCAGTGTGTTGTTGTGGAGGTTGATAATAAGCCTGTTGCTGATTCTGATGGTTGTAGACCTGTTTCCTTTGGTAAGGAACCACTTGACCTTGAGGTCGCATGGCCACAAGATTGTTGCTATTGTTGTGTTGTTGCGGGGCTGATCTATATTGTTGATTTTGCTGACCCCAATTCTGACCACCTGGTCTCTGTCCCCCGTAGTTAACCACATAATTCATGTTCTGGTGATTACCTTCTGCACTCCACGAGCAAACATATGGTTGATTAATGCATGATGTACATAAACCCCCATTGGTTGCATCAACTATGTGTACCTGCTGTTTCTGGCCTGATTCATCAACCTTTTTGGTGAGGATGCTCATTTGTGTCATTAGAGTGGCCATATTTTCAGCTATGGAGTTATCTGGGTCTAAGGCCACTGAGTGAAGGAGTGATTGGATCCTTTCTTGTCGTTCATCCCGAGGTTTGTGCCATCTTGTCAAGTAAGATCTTGATTTCTTTGAATGTTTTGCTAAAAAATGCTCCACCTGCTGAAGCATCAACATTGGCTTTCAAGCTATCTTCAAAACCCATGTAAAACCTCTGCCCCAACATCTGCTCCGGAATACCATGGTGTGGACACAACACCAGAAGCCCTTTGAACCTTTCTCACGTTTCCTGTAATGTCTCTGTTGGTTTCTGCCTGAAGCTCAATATCTCAACAATTTGCTGAGCAGTCTTATTGGGTGGGTGAAATTTGTTCCCAAATTTCTTGACTAATTCCTCCCAAGTAGTGATGGTGTTTATGGGGAGTGAATTATGCCAAGTCTGAGCCGCTCCCTTGACTGAGAATGGAAACTACAACAGCCTTATTACTTCTGGTGTCACGTTATGTTGTATTTGTGGCACAGATTGATAGGAAATCCTTCAGATGCTGTTGAGGATCTTCAATGTATGACCCTGAGAACAGTCTCTTGTTCTACAACAAATGAAGCATGTTATTTGTGACTTGGAACGAATCAGTTTATATCTGCGGGCTACAATTGCGGTTGCTAAGTTGTCAGCGGTGGGTTGCCCCCGATCGTACAATGCTGCTTCTGGCACAGGAGGCACAACCATCTGTTCGATTGGGCCATTCACGTTATCCCCATTGTTCCTGTTGTTTACTTCGTCTCCCATATCTGGTTCAAGTTGTTTTGTCGAGTTCTGTTGTTGTTTTCCTTTCTTGTTTGCACGATTCAATGCCTTGAAAACTTTCTCAGGATCTGATAATGCTTTTAGAAATTCACCAATTCTTGAGGAGTTTCTAGGCATCCACATGTAACAACTAGGACTACAAACGTTAGAATTTCAATATACTCAGTTTAAGTTGAAGAAAATTGACTACACTAAGAATTTTTGCACTTCTTTTAACTGCAATTAATAACACCGTTAACTCCCCGGCAACGACACTAAGATTTGATCACGCCCAATTATGCCTTATAAAAAGGACAAAACGGTCGCTGCAAATATATTCCGGTTAACAAGTCCGAAGTCGAATATCATAGGGAATTAACCTATCAATCACAGCTATTGGACTCACACAAATTCACGTATTCAATATTCCGAAATATTTAAATAATAGATTGGATGTCGACTAACTAAATATTACATAATGAAAATGCAATAATTAAGAACTAACTATGAACAAGATGTAGACAAGAATTGGAATGATCTAAGGTTCTGATTTCCCCTATTGTCAGAATCCTTTCCGCTATATTTTCTATAAATTTTTCTAAGCCTTCTCTATCGATCATGAGCACTCTGACTGTCGTTACTCTAACCCGAGTAATTACAACAATATACTAGACATATTCTCCTGAATTACGCTAGCTAGCCTTAATTACAACTCACTTAGATCGCACCCAGGGTTTTGTTATCCCTAATCCCACCTTTAAACCCTTCGTAGTGATCCCTCATATACGTCAGGAGTGATATTTTTCAACAACGACCTAAATATTCACTCTCTCCTGAGTAATGCACACTAAATAGGAACAGTTAATTGAGGGCCTTTCAATCAACAACAATAGAGATATAGTTGAAAAAATAGAGATAATGCTATGGCAAATCTATATTAACGTAACGAGAAATTCATCCTTCAATAGGTTCCATCAAAACCCTAAATTAGGAATTTATCTACTCATACTAATGCAAAACAAATCACTAATATAATTCATAATCATCAAATAGAAGTAAGAAGAAGATAAAAACTTTGAAGAATTGATTTGTCTTCTCTCCCTTGTTCTTGCCTCTAAAATCTTCTAAAACCAGCTATATCCAACTTCTGGGCGAGTTTAGGCTTCATATATGTTTAGGTTAGTCGCCTAGGAAATGACACAATTGCCCCTGCGTGTTTCACATTTGACCGCTCGTCCGTGGCCGCGGATGTTTGCTACCTCACTGCCTTCAATTCGCGAGCTAATTCGTATCCTAATTCGTGGCCGCGCACTTGGACTTTGCATTTTGTTTTATTTTCTTGCTCTTTTACGCCCGGGCTAACCTCCGATTGGCCTTCCAAGCTTCATAATGACTCCAAAACACTCTTTAGCTCCCTCCTAGCTTGAAGTGGCTCCTGCAAAACATCAATTTCTCAATTAGAGCATTTTGTTATCTTTTAACATTCAAACTTCAATAAAGTGCGGCTAAATTAGAGTGTAAATAGCGTCTAAATTGCATAAATATAAGCTACTATCAGTTGTTTGCTCAAATTATTAGAGCACAGTTCCAGAATGTAAATTATAATGATTTATCTTGATAATGTTGGTTTAAATCCAAGTTGGTTTATTAGAAATTGTATGCCTCAAATTATAGCTAAACAATTGGTTATGAGAACAAAACTTCCAAAAAAAATTTGGTAGAGATGTATTATTTAATATATAGCAGTACTTGTACGCATCTAGCCAACAAATTATTGATAAATTCTCCCTATCACAATTGGTTCAGGGTCAGGAACCAAATAAGTTCCATCTAAAAATATGAATGTTCCATATGATTTAATTGCTCCACCATATTGCACAAAGATGATTCTCTAAAGAATGATGGGGATATGTCTTGGCGATCCAACATTTAGGGGGAGAAAATAGGCAGCTGAAAAAGTATTACATGAAATGAATTATTATGAGTACATCTACATCCTCATACAAGAAATATGAACTTGAAATTAAAGTGATAATTTATTTGCAAAATATTTCTAGGCACATTTGTTGACCCAAAGCTAAATATCATATTTTTGCTGCTAATGCTCCAAATAAAATAAATTCTATAAAGGACAGAGTATATGGCACACATGAAACATAATAGACCAATCGGTTTCAAAAATAAAACTTCTTGAAAAAGGAGAGGAGCAAATGATCAAGATGGTCATGATAAGGAGGCAAAAGCTCTATAAGAGCACGGCGACATAACACTTTATAAGACATCATAAGAGAGGCTCGGGTACCTGAAAATAATGAGATCTCAATAAGTTATGTCTTTATTGTGTGATGATGGAACATATATAAAATGATCGTCAACGATATTGTTGATATAATGTAGAGCTCAATATTATGAATATTGAAGGATCTTGAGCTCAAAATTGTCATAGAATGTGGACAGATAAATAATTGGCAAAAATAAAAAATACGCAATCAAGATTGACTTCACCTGAAAAATATGAAGTTGGACGGATAGTCCCAATACTTGGAAGTATAAAGCCAAGTGGAGGTATACATATGTTCTTGTGCAAAAGTGAAATGCAAAATAAAGTCTATAGATATATAGACGACTTGTGGCACAAGATTTTTTATAAATATCCTAGCATTGATTATATGGAGATATATTCTCCCGTGGTGGATGCAATCACACTCAGGTATCTTATCAGTTTAGAAATTTATGAAAACTTGATATGCATCATATGGATGTTGTCACGACCTATTTATATGGCTCAGACAACATATTTTTTTATGAAAATACCTGAAGGATTCAAAGTTCCTGAAACATAAAAATATATTTCGGAAAACTTGTTCGATAAAGCTTCAAAAATCCTTATATGGATTGAAGCAATTAGAGCTCATGTGGTATAATCGCTTTAGCGAATACCTATTGAAAGAAGAGTACAATTCCTTGTGTCATTATAAAATAATTTGGATCTGAATTTGTCATAATAGATGTGTATGTTGATGACTTGAATAACATTGGAGCTCCTGAAGAGCTTCCAAAGGCAGTAGAATGTTTGAAGAAAGGTTTTGAAATAAAAGATCGTGGAAAGACAACATTTTGTCTTGGCTTACAAATTGAGCATTTGAAAAATGAAATATTTGTCCATCAATCAACGTACACCAAAAGAATTTTGAAGCGTTTTTATATGGATTAAGAACATCCATTGAGTACCCTGACGGTTGTGAGATCGCTTGATATAAATAAAGATAGATTTCATCCTCATGAAAATAATGAAGAACTTCTCGGTACTGAAATACCGTATCTTAGTGAAATTGGGGCATTAATGTACCTTGCTAATAATTCTAGACCAGATATAGCTTTTTCTATGAGATTTTTAGCAAGATTTAGTTCTTCCCCGACACAAAGACACTGGAATTGTATTAAGCATCCATTCAAGATATCTCCAGGGGACTATATTGGATTATTTTATTCAAATGAATCTAGATCAAAACTGATTGGTTATGCAGATGCAGGATATATGTCTGACCCACATAAAATTCAATCTCAAATAGGCTATTTATTCACATGTGGAGGTACTGTCATATCATGGCGTTCAAAAAAATAAATTATGGTTGCTACTTCTTCAAATCATGCGGAGGTAATAGTTATTCATGAAGCGAGTCGAGAATGTGTTTGGTTGAAATCAGTAACTCAACATATCCAGGAGATATGTGGTTTTTTATGGGAAAAAGTTATCCTAATAACATTATATGAAGACAATGCTGCATGTATAACTCAACTAAAAGGGGGATATGTTCAAGGAGACAGAACAAAGTATATTTCACCAAAATTCTTTTTCACGCATGATCTTCAAAAGAATGGTGAATTAGATGTTCAACAAATTAGTTCAAGTGATAATTTAACAGATTTAAGGCATTGCCGACATCAACATTTGAGAAGTTAAGATACAAGATTGGAATGCGCCGTCTCCGTGATATCAAATAAGGTTTTTATTAGGGGGAAAAATACGCGTTGTACTCTTTTTTCCTCAACCAAGATTTTATCCCATTTGAGTTTTCATGGTATGGTTTTAATGAGGCAACTCTTAATGCGTATTACAAGATGTGTGTACTCTTTTTCCTTCACTAAGATTTTTTCCACTGGGGTTTTCTTAGTAAGGTTTTAATTAGGCACATTATCTGTTAATGGACATTCAAGGGGGAGTGTTATAAATCCTGCAAATGAATCATCCACTTACAACGATAGATGTCTTCCATAACAGGTTTTGGATTGGTTATGTATCCATAGCAAATTTTGGACTGGTTAGGTATCCATAACAGGTTTTAGATTGGTTATGTATTCATAATAGGTTTTGGATTGATTTTGTAACAATAAAATATTTCTATAAGACACCCAAAAACGAAGAAATAAATCCTTTCTTCTAACGTTATCATTCTTTTCTATTATTAGTCCTAGTTAATTACATAGTACTTGCCATATTGCTTTTATTCTATAACAATTCTTCCCTACTTTCTTTTTAACTCTTGTTGGTTACAAGGAATAGTCTTCTAGTGAAGGTTTAGATTGATGGATACATAAACATAAATGCATGGTAACAACTATATATTACTAACATTAACCATCTCCCTCACCCCTACCACTCTCCACACCCCCCCCACCCCCCTTCAAAAACCCAAAAAAATTAAATAATCAATGAACAAAAAAGCAGCAACTTGGCACGTGACTATCAGCCTCTGCCATTGTGTGTTACAATCTGTGTCATTTCCACGAACTGATGTTGTCCTTGTAGAAAATCATCATTAAATAACTTTTCTGTAGAACTCTCCTTCTTCTTCTCGTGCTCTTTCATTTTCATATACATTCCATACAAATATGAAGAAAATCCCCATACACATAACAAAGTTGAA
>MDKI01050970.1:0-11269 GCA_005239505.1 Nicotiana paniculata
CCTCCGATTGACCTGAAATTTTGCAGACATAACCAAAATGACATTACAAACCTGCTCCAACTTGCAGAATTCCATTCCGACCCCGATAGCCTATTTTTCGCTGCCGACCGAAAATCGTCAAAAACTAACTTTCGCCAATTCAAGCCTAATTCTACACCGGACATCACAAAAATATTCTGAACACACTTCTAAGTCCCAAATCACCTAACGAAGCTTTTCGCGCCATAAAATCCGCATTCTGAGGTTGTTTACCAATAATTCAACTCTCAGTTGTCTTTCTCAACTATTAGGCTACTTTAAAAGGCTAAATGCCTAAACTCTCACCATAACCACTCCGGACCCAAACCAACTGATCCAACACATAAAAAATAGTATAGCGATATATAACAAATGCAGAAATAGGAGAAACAGGGTAAATCTCATGGAACGACCGGTCGGGTCGTTACAGGAAGTTGATGTAAAAAAAATCTCGGATACACGCGACAAAAAGGTAATTGTTGTTGTATCAATATGTATTCAAAATTTTAATGTGATTTATATGTATATTGATGTATTCAAAATTGTTGATGTGATTTATATGTATGTTGATGCATTCATAAGTATTTAGATGTATTCATAAGTATTCAAAAAATCCATCACTCATTTGTACCTGTTACAATGACATTTGCATATTTATATGTAGATGTATTTATATGTATACAAAACTTGGCTTCATTGAGTTGTGCTTACTTAGTCTAGTGTCTTTTGTATTTAAATATATTTAGATGTATTCAAAATTCCACACATTGTATTTTTGTACTTATTACAGTGTTCCTTGCATATTGTATGTAGATATTCACTGTTTTGTACTCACTGGGATGACTTTGATTTTCGTATGTTGATGTATTTAAATATATACAACTATTTCCATCATGTATTTCATACTCTAGTGTATTTTGCGTATTGTATTAGTTGTATTTATATGTATTCATAACAATTAATGAGTTTATGTATTGCTTCTGAATATGAAACCTTTTCTAAATTCTTGTTGTATGCAGGAAATTAAACTGTTTTTGAAACATCAGCCTATTTTATCATCGCATATTTGTTCATATACTAACACATACATAGTCCAACCTCAAAGAAAATCTTACTCCAGAGTAGTACAAAATATTGGGTTCTACTTGTTTTGGAAGTCTCATTGAAATGAATCATTGTGAGGTACAACATCAATTGTTCAGGTGCTTTAGGGTTTTGCAGTTAGAAGGAAGTCCTGACGACGTATTTTCAGTATACGTCAATGGTACAACATTATCCTTCTCAATCAGGGAGTTTACGCTTGTCACTGGTATCAAGTGTGTTGGTGACCCACAAGATTTTTAGTTCAGCACAAAGGTACCTAACCGGATTGTTGAGACATACTTTGGCGGTGCAAAGAATGTCAAAAAGTAAGATTTGTTGTCATGCTTTGATGACAAGAATTGGGGTCATGACAACAATAGGGATGCCATCAAGATAACATTGTTGTATTTCATACACACTTTCATATTTTCATCCGAGAAGAAAACCACAACTATCCCACGACTACATTTTGACTTGGTCGAGAGTGGGAGATACTCTGATTATCCATGGGGTATTTATGCATTCCAATACCTTATTAAATCTATTAGTAAGAAAATGAATTCTCAGAAGAAGTACTATAGGATAGTTGGGATACTTCTCGCCATGCAAGTATGATTTTATGAGTCTTGTTCAAAGGTTGACCCCAAAATAGCAATGCGACTTGGTAATCGGATACCCAGATTACTCAATTGGAGATCCATTGTCAATCAGCCAACTTATGCTTATTTGATGAACAGTATGTTCAATGACCAGGGAAACATGGTAATTTACTATTTCTTAAGTTCCTAATATTCATTTTGTATACAATATTTGATAAGTATACATATAAATATTTGAATACATTAGCATACAACATACATCTGCATACAACCTATATTTTCCATTTGTATACAACATATATCTGTATACAAACTGTATTTTCCAGTTGCATACAACCTATAGTTTCATACAACCTACATTTGATTACAGTTGCATACAACATACATTTGCATATAACCTATATTTTCGATTTTCAGATTGTTTACAATGACATCCAACCAACTGATGTAGAGCTTGCTGCTATTCAGATTTCCCAGGGAGGCGTTTAGGTAGAGAACAGTCCTACTCCTACTCATTTAGACAAGTATGCAGATGATTCAGATGACTTTAATCACCGCATCTTCAGCCTAAGAAGAAATATGATGCAAGTTTTGGACATTCTTCATCACTGCCCCACAAGAAGCGCAAAGAGCAGATTATAGATCCCTCAGAGGCAGAGACTCAAACCAAGACTCCTCATGCTGGTATATCTAAAATCAATCAAACTGTATTGCATGATAAGAAGCCAGCAGATTCTAAAACAGATGAAGTATATTCTTTGAGGAATGATCTAAATTCATTCAAAGAATACGTGAGTTTTGTATGCCACTAGCAAACATTACAGTTTGAAAATTAACATTCATATATTTTTCCAACACCTATCTAATTTTTTGTGTATTGATTAGGTGATGGGCGAGTTCACGTCTTTAAGAACATTGATCAATGAAAACTTTAAGAATCTTTCTGACCAGATTAAAGCTAATCAGCCGACAGAAAGGGTATATCAGAGAAAGAAAAATACAGTGAGACGTGATAATGGTATTCAAATGTCATTTGATGCCAACGTGCAAGATAATCCCAAAGGCCAAACAAAGAGTGACACAGCTGTCGGCGAGAATGTAGAGGTTAACATTTTTAACCTCTTTTAGTATATGTTTATATAAACATAATCAGACTATATGTTTATGCTATTACTCATATTAATCATCTATACAACATCATACACATTTTGAAATACAAGTATATACATGTTACTTAAGTTATACATATGTATTCAGGATTATATAAATACATATATAAACTGAAACATGTATGCAATTGTATTTATATGTATTCTAAATGAAACGTAGTTGTACATATTATGTTTGATCTTTGAATATTGTATATTGACGTATACGGATGTATTCAAACATTATCTTCATGTATTTAAGCTTGGATTCTAAATATACTGTACTTATATATCTAACATATAGACATGTTTAGGCTTTAGATGTATTTAGATTTATTCAAAACATGTGATGTATTATCTTTTTAGAAATTTTATAATACACTCATATAAATCTGTATACATTAACAGAATACAGATGTTAATCATGTTTGTGGTGAAGTAAGAGTTGAGGGGAATACTACATCTGAGGTGCTGTGTAGCATACCACCTATAGGCTACGAGGGTGTATTTAATGAAGTACACGTATCACAATTTGAGTTAGCGGACAAGTTTCTTCCAAGTTAAATTCCAGAAACTAGATTGTGATACATCATACAAAAAAAATGAAGCAGATGCAACCCCATTACCCTCTCATAGGAATCGGCATCCAAGTAGATGTTATTCTTCGCCTTTTGAGTCAAACTTCGACTCCGCAGGTTAGTAAATTATTTAAAAAATAATTTATTATAAAGTTATGATCTTTTTCTCCATGGTATCTACAATTAAATGTCTCTATTCATGACTTTAATGAACAATAGGTATCTCAGTTAAGTTGACTCCCATATTTGACAAAAATACCCTTTGAAGATGATTTGATATCGGAGCAACTTCCTACATTAGTCATTCAGGAGTGTGGGAAATGGGTTCGTGAAGGTCTTCTCAATAAACATGATCAAAAGTAAGTTTTTTACTCAGTATGTCTAATACATATTTATAATTTAAAAATAAATATAATATTTTTTAAAATTCATTGTAGAAGTGATTTGGAAGACCATTACAAGAATAACAAGTCAACACTGCATATACCGTTGGATTTTGGAGTTGATCAAGTCACTTCAAAAAATTAGTTTTACGTTCTCTCGTTTGACGGTAAACTATGGAATGACAATGCAAGATATACTCCTTCCAAATTCTGTTTATTCCATTTTATTCTGTTTGGTTTGTCTAATTGTATATTTCACAGTTTGAGAACTCATACATATTTTGTATGTATTTGTATTTTATATTGTTGATGTGCTATGTAATTAGTTGAGTTATATGATCATGTTTGTTCCATGTTGCTGGTAATACACATCTATTGCTGGGGTCAATCCAAAGAGTTATGGATATTTTTGTGTATTTAATTGTATTCATGTTTATATTTATTTCACAGTTTTCTCTTGCAACTTGTTAAAAGTAGTATGTATTCTTTATTAGATTCTTAATTGTACGACTTGATATAGAGAAAATTGTTTCATTATCAAATATGTATATGGATACCAGTATGTATTTAACATTATTCAATATCAACTACATACATGTATTCAGCATTATGTATCATAAATTCAATTTTGTGAGTTCAATTTTGTTTTCGGCATATTTCCAAAATTTAGTTTGTATATTCAGTATGTTTTCTTGATTTCATTCAATGTACTGACGCTATGTATTCAATTTTATATATAGCATATTGATGTCATATTTTACTACTTGAGAAATAAGGGCAAGTACAACAAAATAATCAACCTCAAGTATATAACCGTTGATTGTATATTCAAGACAAGAACTCATTGATGGGTTGCATGTCGCGACATATGCAGAGTTTCTGAGCACTTTTGGTTTGGTTCCACAAACAAAATTTGATGCCAATTTACTCCGTCAAAGATATGGTGCCCTCCTTTGGGACTATGCTATGCAGAAGATAGACGTTGATGCCATAAGCGAGATCGAAGCCCCCTCAAAGATTGTTAGGAAAATCACGAATTCAGATACGTCGGTTAAGATAATGTTAGAGTAGTCTTAGGTGAAGGTAGTTTTGGATGGTAGTTTTTTGTGAATACTGTTTTTTGGATAGTGTTTTGGTAAAGATGGTGTTTAGTTAAGAAACAAATTATGTTTTCATTTTATTCACTGTCAACAGTGTTTATATATGATCATTTCAAGTATTCAATCGATGTATTCAATATTTTTGTGCATCTGAATTCATCTGTAATCAACATGTTGTGTTTGTATGGTTACAACAGGTTGTATTCATATGTATTCAACAGGTTGTATTCATATGTATTCAACATATTGTATTAATCTTTATTCAACATCTTGCATTCATATGAATTCAAACAGGATGCATTCATATTAATTTAACAGGTTGTATTCATCTGTATTTCAACAGGTTGTATTTATCTGTATTCACCAGGTTATATTCACATATTTTCTACAGGTTTTATTCATATGTATTTTATAGATTGTCTTCATATATATATATATATATATATATATATATATATATATAATTTCACGACCCGAAAATCCCCAAGGCCGTGATGGCGACGGACACAAGGTCAGGCAAGCCAAAACATCTAATTTATTGAAATAACTTTACAGTTTTTAACATTTTCGAAATCGTTACTTTTTCTTGCATCTCATAATCAAACAAATAAATTTTAGAAAACTTAAATATGAAAGCACATCAATTTAATTTAATGAAGTAAATCCCAATACGTCCCCAGAACCCGGTGTCACAAGTACATGAGCAACTTTTATGAATTTTACAAATATTACAAAGCCCGTCCGAAATACAACTGGACAAGGAAATTTAAAATGAGATAGATACAGTATGAAGGTGACTCTGTGTCACGACCCCAAATCCTAACCGGCCGTGATGTCGCCTATCATGGAACTAGGCTAGCCGACTACCGCGTGTTCACAACTTCATTTGAAAATCCCATTTAAGTTTCAAACAATTCATAACAATATACAGAAAATTTCTTAATATAATAGGCGAATTTATATACAGTATTGCCATCCCCAAAACCCGGAGCCAACATGTCATGAGCATCTAGTGAAATAAGAAAAAATAAAGTATTATGATACAAAACTCCGAATCAAAACTAATACAACAGGAATGGAAAGAAGAGATGCTGCGAACGCTGAACAACTACCTCTATATCCCCACGATCCGCCTCCTCTGCGATATATATATACAAGCTAATGCTCGATATCTGCTCCTGAATCTGCACACAGAGGTGCAGGGAGTAATGTGAGTACGCCAACTCAGTAGTAATGGAAATAAATCAAGTCTAAGTAGCAAGGAATCACATAAAAATAAATGCCATCCAGTCACAACATACACATCCTTACTTTCCAATAGTATACATAGATATACGGAATCGTCATGCCTTAGAAATCAACTTCATAAAAGTCCTTAAAACAATGCACATTTTTAACAACTTTAAAACAAAGAATTGGTATGCAAATGAATGTACTAAAATCATAAGTAGCCCCACGGGCAAACACTTGTTTCATAATCAGCCCCTCGGGCATGCCTCACACTCAGCACCTCACAATCACTCAGCACCTCACAGCCACTCATGCCTCCCAATCACTCATCACTCGCACTCGGTGCGCTTATTGGGGGTGTGTACAGACTCCGGAGGGGATCCTTCATCCCAAGCGCTAATATCACTCAGCACCTCACCATCACTCTTGGCCCTCGGCCACACTCGGTGGAACCACTCGAAAAGCCCCTCTGGCGAAGTAATAGAACGGGGTACTCGACCCGAAAACATCATTTTAATGCTCATGTAGTGTAAATCAGGCTGAGTTTCAAATAAAACAGTATGCACAATGATGCTGAGTAAAATCATCAACATGTAGTGAGGAAAACAACAGTAAAACGCCCTCAAAGGGTTTAAACAGATCGGCACGAGGCCCCAAATACGACTTATAGCCCAAATATTTCACAAATCTTTAGAACATAATTTAACATAAGATTTAGAGTAAATATGCAACTCATTAGTTGTCGCAGAGAGGACCTAGTCCAATCAAAAAATATGTACGCGCCACATATTCGTCATCCGACATGTGCGCCATTCCAAATTCAGTGAGAAAATAATGCAGTGTGGGGTTCTATACCCTCAGGACAAGATTTAAGACCATTACTTACCTCTACCGGGCTGCGACACTAGTCCGCTATGCCTTTGCCCCTCATATTGGATCCTGATTGATTCGAATCTAGCCAAAACCAGTTCAACATCATTAATATATACTCAAGGAACACAACCCAATCGAAAATTATCAATTCAATCAAAAATCTCGAAATTCGGTCAAATCTGAGCCCCGGGCCCACGTCTCGGAATTCGATAATTTTTACATCATTAGAAACTTCGTCCTCCCACGATTCGATACATGCCTAGAACACTTAAATCGGACCACAATTGCCATTCAAAAACCTCAAAAGAAATCCCAATTCTTTCCTCCCATTTTTCCAATTTTTTCCCACTCAAATCCTTAAATATTCAAGCATAATCCTAACAAAATAGCATAGGAACGGGATTAACAACCAAAGAACTTACCTTTGCTGAAGAACCTTGAATTTCCCTCTCAAAATCACCTTCAATGGACTCCTCCCGCATGCAAATTGATGAAAAATAAGAAATTTCGCGGAGGGGTCCTTTTTATACTGTTCTACCCAGTCATTTCCGCACCTGCGAACAATTGGCCGCACCTGCGGTCCCAGGTGCGCACCTGTGAAACTCACTTAACGGGCCAATTCCCGCGCCTGCGATCATCTTTCCGCACCTGTGGCATCGCAGGTGCGATGCACCTTCCGCACCAGCGACATCACAGGTGCGACAAACCCCTCGCACCTGCGGACCATTCCCTACACAGTCAAAACTCGCACCTGTGACCTTTTTCTCCGCTCCTGCGTAACCGCACATGCGGCTCCCCTTCTGCAGGTGCGACAACACCAGCAATCCAGCAAACCTGCAATTTCCAAAAATCACTCCAAACTTCCCGTCAACCATCCGAAATCAATCCCGATCCCCTCGGGGCCCCAACCAAACATACCAACACACCCCATAGCATTATTCCAACTTAGTCGAGCCTTCGAAACACCAAAAACAACACGAAAACACCAAATTTACATCAAATTCAAGCTTAAGAACTTTGAAACTTCTAAATTTCGCCAACTACGCCGAAACCAACCAAAACATCTCTGATTGACCTGAAATTTTGCAGACATATCCAAATGACATCACAAACCTGCTCAAACTTCCGGAATTCCATTCCGACCCCGATAGCCTATTTGCTACTGCCGACCGGAATCGCCAAAAACTAACTTTCGCCAATTCAAGCCTAATTCTACACCGGACATCACAAAAATATTCTGAACAAACTCCTAAGTCCCAAATCACCTAAAGAATCTATTCGAGCCATAAAATCCGCATTCCGAGGTCGTTTACCAATAAATCAACTCTCAGTTGGCTTTCTCAGCTATTAGACTACTTTAAAAGGCGAAATGCCTAAACTCTCACCATAACCACTTCGGACCCAAACCAACTGATCTAACATATCAAAAACAAGATAACGATATATAACAAATGCAAAAATAGTGCAAATGGGATAAATCTCACGGAACGACCGATCGGGTCGTTACATCCACCCCCTCTTAAACAAACGTTCGTCCTCGAACGGGTCTAGAAACATACATGAAGTCTAAAATAAGTGAGGATATCGGTCCCGCATCTCCCATTCAGTCTCCCAGGTGGCATCATCTACCGGCTGCCCAGAAATAGGGGAAATGGGGTAAATCTCACGGAACGACCGGCCGGATCGTTACATCCTCCCCCTCTTAAACAAACGTTCGTCCTTGAACGGGTCTAGAAACATACCTGGAGTCTCAAATAAGTGAGGATATCTGTCCCGCATCTCCCGTCGGTCTCCCAGGTGGCATCCTCTACCGGCTGCCCTCTCCACTGAACCTTCACTAAAGTTATATCCTTAAACCTCAGCTTCCTGACCCGACGACCCAAAATAGCCACTGGCTCTACCTCGTATGACATATCACCCTCGAGCTGAACCGTGCTGAAGTCTAAAACATGGGAAGGGTCATCAACATACTTCTGGAGCATCGAAACATGGAATACTGGATGAATACTCGATAAACTAGGAGGCATAGCAAGCCAATAAGCCACCTCCCCAACCCTCTGAAGTACCTCAAATGGCCCAATGAACCTGGGACTCAGCTTTCCTCTCTTCCCGAATCTCATAACACCCTTCATGGGTGACACCTTCAGCAACACCTTATCCCCAACCATGAAAGACACATCTCGGACCTTCCGGTCCGCATAACTCTTCTGCCTAGACTGCGTCGTGCGAAGCCGCTCCTAAATCAACTTTTCCTTACTCAAAGCATCCTGAACCAAGTCTGTGCCAATAGCCTGGCCTCGCCCAACTCAAACCAACCAACCGGAGACCTACACCTCCTATCATACAAAGCCTCATACAGAGCCATCTGAATACTCTACTGATATCTGTTATTATATGCAAACTCCGCTAGTGGAAGAAATGATCCCATGAACCACCAAAGTCAATAACACAAGCACGCAACATGTCCTCCAAAATCTGAATAGTACACTTCGACTGCCCGTCGGTCTGAGGATGAAACAATGTGCTCAACTCAACCTGAGTACCAACTCTATCTGCACGACTCTCCAAAACTGAGATGTGAACTGAGTGCCTCTGTCGGAAATGATAGAAACTGAAACCCCATGCAATCGGGCAATATACCTGATATAAATCTCAGCTAACCTCTCTGATGAATACGTAGTACCAATAGGAATGAAGTGCACAGACTTGGTCAGCCGATCCGCAATAACCCATATAGCATCAAACCTCCTCGAAGTCCGTGGGAGCCCAACTACAAAGTCAATGGTGATCCGCTCCCACTTCCACTCCGGAATATCGAACCTCTGAAGCAATCCCCCAGGTCTCTGGTGCTCATACTTGTCCTGCTGACAGTTGAGACACCGAGCCAAAAACTCCACAACATCCTTCTTCATTCTCCTCCACCAATAATGCTGCCTCAAATCCTGATACATCTTTGCGGCACCCGAATGGATGTAATACCGCGAGTTATGAGCCTCTGCTAGAATCAAATCTCGAAGCCCATCTACATTGGGCACGTAAATCCGGCCCTGCATCCTCATGACCCCATCATCACCAATAACCATATCTCTGGCATCACCGCGATGGGACCGGTCCTGAAGAACAAGCAAATATGGATCATCATACTGGCGTGCTCTAATCTGATCGTAAAAAGAAGACTTGGAGGCTACACAAGCCAACACCCGTGGGGGCTCTGATAGATCCAATCTCACCAAATGACCTGCTAAGGCCTGAACATCAAGAGCTAATGGCCGCTCTGTTGCTGGAAGGTAAGCTAAACTCCCCAAACTCTCTGCTCTGCGACTCAAGGCATCGGCCACTAGATTGGCCTTCCCCTGATGATATAAGATAATGAGGTCATAATCTTTGAGGATCTCCAACCATCTCATCTGATGCAAATTCAAGTCCTTCTTCCTCAGCAGATACTGCAAACTGCGATGATCAGTGAAAATCTCACACTGCACTCCATACAAGTAATGCCGCCAAATCTTCAAAGCATGGACATTGGCAGCTAACTCAAGATCGTGCACTGGATAATTCTTCTCGTGCACCTTCAACTGTCTGGACGCGTAGGCAATCACCCTACCATCCTTCATCAATACCGCTCCCAAGCAAACTCTAGAAGCATCACAATAAACTATGTAAGAACCCGAACCAGCAGGAAAAACTAATACTGGAGCTGTAGTCAATGCTGACTTGAGCTTCTGAAAGCTCTCCTCACACTCATCGGACCATCTGAATAGAGCACCCTTCTAGGTCAATCTGGTCAAAGGCGAAGCTATCGAAGAGAATCCCTCCACAAAGCAGCGGTAATATCTCGCCAAACCAAGGAAACTCCTAATCTCTGTAGCTGAGGACGGTCTGGGCCAACTCTGCACTGCCTCTATCTTCTTTGGATCAACCTGAATCCCCTTGATGAGTGGCTAGAATTCATGATTTTAAGCATTATATACCTTGCATTTTATGAGCTTTAATGATAAAATACACGTCGTATGTGCCTAATAGGGTTTATTTTATGTGTAGGTGAATTGGAAATGGAAACGGGGCTAAACGGATGCAAATACGTCGAAGAATACGCGAAAAGGGACGCCCGGACGATAGCCGGGCGACAGAGCCAAACAGCCTGACCCAGCCTGGCCTTAGCCTGGCGTTAGAGCCCTAACGCCAGGGGGGGCTTGGCGTTAGCCAGGCGTTAGAGCCCTAACGCCAGGGGCTGCCTGGCCTTACCCAGGCGTTTGG
>MDKI01155674.1:0-28856 GCA_005239505.1 Nicotiana paniculata
TGAGACTCTTGTGTTGGCCGATAATCATCGGGTGGTTCTTCAGGACCATTTTTGTTACTCAAAGCATGACTAAGGTCGTTGTGGGCCCTCGACTCGATTTCTGTAACAATCCTTTAGCTGTGAGTGGTGAGAAATTCGTAATTGCAAGTCCAAGTTCAGTGCCACTAGTCTAAAACTTGTCCTGAGTGTTGTCTAGGCAAAATTGTAGGTGTAATTTGACTTGAGAAGTGACTATAGGCTTTCCTTGGCTTGAATAAAGAATTGAACACTTCCATGACCTTCCAAGAGAAATATTCCCTAGTCAACCCTTTTGAGCCTTAAGCCTTTTCTTTGTACCCAAATTACAAGCCTTTAACCATTCTTTTACCCTCTCTTGGCACCCGATCTTTCCTTGGCGCTAGGAAAAAAACATAAGTTTGGAGGAGAGATGAGAGATGTGATGAAGTGAAAAATAAGGCACAAAATAAAGAAAGAAAGAAAGAAAGAGAAGATAAAAGGCAATGAAAAAGAATGAAAAGAAAAGAATGAACAAAAAGAGGAAATAAAGGGAATTGATGAAAAAGTAATGCCAAAGGTTTGGATAGCATAACAAGAAAATAAAGGAAATTGATGAAAAAGTGTCTCTCCAACCCTACAAAAGATAAAAAGACTCAAAGAGTCAAGAAAATATGAGAGCAATAAAAAAATGAAGTGCTTAAGGAAAGATAAAACTCACTCTAACCAAATACGTCCTACCCTTGACCAAAAGCCTTCATCATGACTCTACAAAAACCCTGTATGATCTCAGGTTGAGTGAAGCCTACATTAGTGGTGATTTGCACAAAGGTCAAGCCTATGGTACTTTGAGACGAACTTGGGACTCTTTCCTTGATGAGAGATGAGCGATTCACCATATTCCTCGTTCTGAGTGTCATTATTCTGAAAGGTGAGATGCTTAGGGAAAGTTACAGAATAAGAGTCTGGGATCCACACTGACTAAAGTAATAGTTAGAAGTTCACTAATTAGTTGGACCAACCCTTTAAGCTCTTATATCGCACTTGAAACTATGGTTTTGAAAAGTTCAATCATTGTCAATGATTCATTCGCATTAGGGGCTATGGTTAGTTCCAATTGATGCTAGTCGAGGTCACCAATAGTACATCCAAATTTTTGTGAAATCTCTCATAGGGGTGGGGATTATTTTGTTTTTCTTGAGGAAAAGCAAGAGTTTATGTTTGGAGGAGTTGATAACTTGGCTTTTTGCCTTGTTTTCTGTTCCCTTATATGTGAATTTTGGATACAATTTTACACAAAATAGCCCCGAAAGCTTATACGTTGTGCTTGTTGCAGGATTGAACCAGAAATGAAGGTATTCAGTCTAAAATCTGCTCAAAATAGGAGTGAACCCGGCACAAGGAGCAAAACCAACAAAGCTGCTCAAGACAACAAGGCCACCGCGGCCGCGGTCGTGTTTTCGCGGACCGCGGTGCATTTCCAATGAGTCAGAAATTCAAGCCATCAGCCACCGCGGCCGCGGTCCGAGTTTCGTGGACAGCGGAGGAGTTCCAGTGAGACCAAAGAATTGCAACTTCCCACCGCGGTCGCGGTCAAAGTTTCACGGACCGCGGTGGCGTTCTAGTGAGGTCCTAATGTTTTCGCGGACCGCAGTCGTGTTTTCGCGGTCCGCGGTGGTACTTCAAGGGTATTTTTGTCCGAAAATTTGGCAGACTATAAATAGACTATTTTATAATTTATTTACAGACCTGGAAGATATCAGTTGTTTTTCAAAGTAGAGAGCTCGTGAATATTTTAGGCTTTTTATTTCTTTAGCTTTATTCTTGCATTTTTAACATTGAAAACTTCAATTTCATTGTTAGGAATCAATTAAATGGGTTATTCCTTTTCTCTATCATTGTTCTCATCTTTGATTGTGAGTAGCTAGACCCATTAGCTAGGGTTGTGGCTCAACCCTAGTGTGGGTATACAATGGGGTTTGAAATTAAGGTTGGGAAATTAATGGGTGTTGGATATTTAGGTTATTTCAAGGTTTTTATTGCTATAATTAGTGGTTTCAAACACTAATTAACCTTTTCATGACTTGGGTCTTTCTTGAGAAAGAAGACTTGAGTCTAGTAATTAGCCTAATAGGAAATTAAGGCATTATCAAGAGATTGGTAGTCCCAATCAAAGGGGTTAAACCCAGAAATGGTAAAACCCTACTTAAGCCCTAGTTAATGGGTTAAACCTCGAGAGAGTAACACCCTACCTAAGCCTATATTGCTTGATTATTGGGTACCCAGTTGGACTCGAGCGAGGCAATTAGGGTATAATCACTCAAACTATTGAGAGGTATAGAGTGAGCACCTTCGTGCTTTGGTTATAGCTATATCCCTAGCAAATTCCCCGACCTTAGAATTGAATCCCTTTGTGTATCCACCTAGGCCACAACCACAACCCTAGTGCCTTTATCAATATTAGAAAACAACAACAAAAACAAAACAAAGTTAGTCATTAATTAGATTACAAACAATATAATACATTTAGTATAGTTCAACACCAACCAATGTTTAGAAGTGCAATTAGAAACACTCGACCCTTCTAGATTACTGATACACTCACTCCCATCTATAGGCTCCATGTGGATTCGATCTCGACCATTCGGGTAAAAGATACATGACCTTTGCCTTCATACTTATATAGTAGTGTGGGTGCAATTGCCGTCAATTACCCCAACAGAAGGGGAGAGAGGAAAGGAAGCAGAAATGATGTTCGGCCAAAAGCATGTATTTTGTATATGAATCGCCTCACATTTTGCATATCCTTGTTGGATTAATGTGTTATAGAAATGAGTTGATCTAATTTTTGGTGTTTATATGTGTAGGAATAAATTGGGAGTGAAATGGAATGAGCATGAGTTGGAGCTAAAAAAGATGAAAATAGACAAGTGCCGAATTCTAGCATCTAGCATAGTGCATTAGCTACCCATGACGCAAATTACAGACCAGAAATATTTGGCCAACAACTTAGCGCCAGGGCTAGCACGATGCGCTACCCTGGACGCTAGGTGACATGATTTTTTCCCACTTCGCAGAAGAGTTTTCGGTCCTACACACCTCCAACTCATATAAAAAGAAGTCTAAACCTATTTTGGAGGGGGAGACACCACTTTGAGAGGAAAACACACACAGACGGAACACTTGGGAGCAGGGATTCTCAGTTTTTCTTCATATTTCTTAGTATTTTTTTAAACTATTTAACACTTATGAATTTATTTAACTTTATCATGAGTGGCTAAAACCCATAAGTTCTGGAGTTGTGATTTAGCTATGATTATTGTCAATTATATTGATTATAGTTCATTAATATATGGTTGTTACTGCAATTCTGTGATTAGTTGCTTAATTGCCTGGCCAACAATTAGGTTCTATTTACTATCTGTCCTATGCTTGGGAAAGCTACATCTAGTTTAGAGAAGAATTGAAGAGGGAATAATCTTAACTTTGAGTGGTGGAGTGGGTGGGTGGGAATTTGTGGTTAGGATATGAATATATCTAATCACCATGATTAATTTAATATAATTATTTTTAATGCATTCGTAATAAATTGATTCCATAAGAATATATGCGTTAATCTATTTTGAATATGCGAGTAGTAATTCAGAAGAATGATACGAGAGAAATTTCTCAATTAATTGGCAACCACGAGCGAATTGTATAAAAGGGGGAGTTAATTAGAATGTTAAAATTGATCACCACCCTAGAACGTTCATCTCTACTGAATTCTTAACAATCATTTTGTGCTTGCTTAATTAGTTACTTGTTACATTCATTGCTTAGCTATAATCACACTATTAAACTCTGATTGACTCGACTGAATAATAATTTTGGTGAAATTAAGAGGTAGTTAACACAAGTCTCTATGAGTTCGGCACTCGACTTATCACTTTATTACATGTATGACCACGTATACTTGCATGTTCTTTTGGGAGCAACAAGTTTTTGACGCCGTTGCCAGAGACTTTAATATTGACTACTGTACAAGCTTTTACTTTTGTTGTTAATTTCATCAAGTCTAACATTTGCTATTGGTTGCTACACTCTCAGGAACTTTGTTTGAATGCAAAGGGTCAGAATCCAAGATAGAGTTCAAGGCTTTGACCCAGAACCTGAGAGAACATTTCATAGGAGATTGAGAGAAGCAGGGGACACAAATAATCTTCAGGCACTTGTTCAATTACCCGTTAACATGACAGACGAGAAACATATGGCGGTTCAGGAGGTGGCGATGCATAGCATTTCTAATGTCACCTCCAACATTGTGAAGTCCAGAATCACTAGGAACTTTGAGCTTAAACAGAGCATGATCCAATTGCTACATGCAAATGGGTAATTTTGGGTCTTCTACATGAGGATCCACAACAACATATTCTGTACTTCTTGGATATTAGTGATACTTATTTAACTAATGGAGTCACTTTGGACTATGTAAGGATCACACTACTCCCGATTTCTCTGTTGGGAAAAGAAAAAAGGTGGTTAAAGGCAGAGCCACTAAATCTATTATATCATGGAATGATCTGGATAGAAAATTTGTGGCATGGTTCTTCCCTTCAGGCAAAACTGCAAAGAGCAGAAGTGAGATAATAGCCTTAACATAAGTTGGGCGAGTCTTTGTATTCAACTTGGGAGAGGATCAAGGGGTTGCTCCGAGATTTTCCTTATCACAACTACACTAATGAAGTTCTAGCTCATAACTTCATAGAAGGGCTACACCAGAGACCAAAATTGTGGTCGATGCTGCAGGGGGAGGTCAAGTGTTGGAGAAAAGCTTTGATGGAATTTATACATTATTAAAAAAGCTCTCCAAAAGTAATCCTTACTAGCAAGGAGAGATGGGCAGACACACAGTTCAAAAATCTGCAAGGATCCTCGAGTTAGGCGCTATTTCTGCATTATCAGCAAAGGTTTGCCACCTTGGCCAACCAAGTCAATATGATAACTCTGGTTATCAATAAACAGCAAGCTCAGCTAGTATAGTAGGTTCACACATTTTGCGAAGTATGTGGAGAGGGTTACACAAGCAATCTATGCCCAGCAAATCCAAGGTCTGTATATTTTGTGAGTAATGCAAATCGAGGGCAGGAAAATCAGTATGGGGACACTTACAATCCTAATTGGAGGAACCACACAAACTTTTCTTGGGGTGAAAATCAAGGTGCTCAAAATCAATACATGCCACAGGCTCCTCAACAGCAATATAGACCACCATAAGCTGATCAGTCCATAAATTTTATGAATAATATTGAGGACATGCTCAAAAAAATTATGGCTGATAATCAGAATCAGGCTACTACTATTCGGAATTTGGAGCGACAAATGGGGAAACTTGCTAGTGCCCATGATATTCGTCCAGCTAGGACCCTTCCTAATGATACTGAGCCTAATCCTAAGGCTCAAGTCAATACTATTACCTTGAAAAATGGAAGACTATTAGAAGAAGTTCCAAAGAAAAAGACGAATATGGCTAGGCTTGAAGGAGAATTGGTTCCTAAGCCAGTTGAGGAGACTGAAAAAGAGAGCGAAATATTGGATCCAGTAATTGTTACAAGGCCACCACCTCCATTTCCATAAAGACTGCAGAAGCAAAAAGATGATGCTAAGTACAAGAATTTCTTAGATATTCTGAGCCATGTGCGTGTGAATTTGCCTTCGGTGGAAATTTTCCAGGAAGTGCCTAAGTATGCAAAGTATCTCAAAGATATTGTGGCAAACAAGCGTAAACATACAGAGTTTGCAACAGTTGCACTTACCAAAGAGTGCAGTGCTAGAGTTCAGAGTAAACTTCCTCCTAAGTTGAAGGATCCTGGAGTTTCACAATTCCCCTGTCTATTGGGAAACAAGAAGTTGGTATAACCCTATGTAATTTAGAGGCTAGTATAGATTTGATGTCATCATCTTTGTTCAAGCTACTAGGATTGGGGGCCCTTAGACTATTACAATCACCTTATGATTTGTAGATAGGTCACTACTGATGCAGAAGGAATTATTGAGGATGTGTTAGTTCAAGTGGGAAATTTTATTTTTCCCGTTGATTTTATTGTTCTTGATTATGAGACAGATGAGGAAGTGCCCATTATTTTAGAGCGACCATTCTTAGCTACTGGTGGAGCGATTATTGATGTGAGCTAAGGAAATTTGAAGATGGGAGTTCAGGATGAGGAGATCACTTTTAATGTGTAAACAACACTTAAGCTCCCTAAGCATTATGAGGACTTGTGCATGATTACCCTGGTAGAATTGAAGGGGATAGAGCAATGTCCTTATGTGAATTGTAGTGATACAAAGGAAAAAGTTGAGTTAGAGGAGGTGGTGTTGCAATCTGAGTGCATAAAGATGATTGAGAAAAGATCCAGGGATGAAAGAGGAGACCTTCCTAGAGCATGCAAAAAGGTTAGACTTCGTGGAAGAAAGAAGAAGCGAAAGCGTCCAGCCTGAGCAGAGTAGCAGAGTGGTGCCACGACTATAGCTAAGGCGCTTATTGGGAGGAAACCAACATGTATTTTATTTATTTTTATTTTTATTTCTTAGTGTTAAGTTTTGTTTTGTTTTTGTTTTGTAGGTTAATGCAAGTCTGAGTACCCGGAGTTAAATCTGAGGAGCGTGTTTGAGCTTAAGTGTGGGGTCGTCCCAACCTTAATATTGAGGATCATGTTGCTAGTGAGGCCCTAGAGGGCTTCAGGGAAAATTTCGCATCCTTGTTTTAATATTTTGCACTATGATCCATGCATCGAGGACTATGCATGAAAAAAGTATGAGGTGGGGGAATTACTTTCCGAATGTAGTTGTATAAAATCTTTCTCAATTTTTGTTATAACCTGTAGTTAGTAGTAGTCTAGTTTAGAGTAGCAGACAATTATTGAAAAAATGAAAATCAGAAAAAATTTAGAAAAAGCTTGGACTTTTCCCGATGAAGGATTCTTGGACACCTTTATTGAGGGATTAAGGTCCGAGTAAAAATACTAAAAAGATTTTCTTTTGCTTTTAATAGGATAGCATAGATAGTAATTCCCTTGGTTTTTCTTTGGGCGCCGGCTCTTTTCGAGGGTGTAGCATGAACTTGGTATTTTACTTTTATATTTTTACGAGTAGGATAGGAAGAAAACCGAGTTTCTCTAGATACCTGTTGACATGTTTGGTGCTGGCGCATTAGACTATGACATGGTCTTTGTCTTACTCTTATATATGATTTGAAATGTGATGCTTAAGTGAAATAAATAACCTATGCTTTGACGCATGTTCTTAGTTGTTTGACTTGTATGTCACCTAGTGCAATATTGCTTAAATTTTATCAACTATATGTGTTTTCTTGACTTGAGAGTTGAATAAAACCGTCTTGCTGGAGTCATGTGCAATGCGTGTGTAAGGATTTTTGATATTCTGTGCTATCATGTTTAGTATAGGACTTGCCCCGTGTTAATCAAAGTGAAATCATTAAGTTGTGCTAGTCTAGGATATGACGTAGGCAGGTTTTTGCTTGATCGTAGATGTGCTTGTCACTTACAAATAAAATTTTCCCATTGCTAGCCCTTTGAGCCTATAGACTTTTTCCTTGGCACCCACATTACAAGTTGCATCCCTAATTTTTTTCTTAACTTGGGCTTATTGAACCTTTACCTTCAAAGGCAATTAGGCGCTAAAAAAAGTAAGGTGAAATATTGGAAAGTAGCTTTCGAGTGGACCCATAGAAGGGCCCATAAAGTGCATTAAAGTTGTAAAAAGGCCCCTAGCTGATGAATCTTAATGTAAGGAGTGAGTTTAGCAAAGATGAGAGCAAAATGAAAAAGAAAAAAATGCATGGAAAGAAATTCAAATAAGGCTGATAGTAAAAAAAAATAAGAAAAAAATACACCTCCTAATCCTACTAATTCGTGTTAGTGGGGATGTAGAAGTGCTTAATTGAAGAAAAAAAGGGCTTTGTTGTGTATGAGTTGTGGCAAGTGGAATTGGTTGAGAAGAACGCGTGCTTGATTTTTGGGTGTGGTGTATTAAAGTACTTATGAGGGTTAGTCACTATTCCTAAATTTATCCTGCCCATCCCTTAGCCTACATTACAATTCGAAAAGACCTAATTGGTCCTAGACTTGGATAACTTAGATTAGTAGAGATGTACACTACGGGAAAACTTATGATACGACAACAGGATGCACATGAATTCCTTTGTGAGAGTGAGTGCCTTTTGTTCACTTGTGTGTGATGTACTTAATTTATGTTCAAAGTTATATTTGAATGTGTAGACTATTTCTATATTCACTCTCTTATTTGTTGGTGAGGGCATATGATCTCATGACAGATTGATAATGTTATTAACTTCTCTTATTAGGTGAGTGCGCGAGTTGAGGATGCTTAGTGGTAACGAGTCTGCTCTTAAGGTCGGGTGCTTATAGGTAGGTTGTTTAAATTGGTTTAATTGAAATGTTTATACTTGGGCTTGTTTAAAACGGGGAGAATGTGAATTTCGTATGCTCATGCTTAATTGCTAGCATCGACCATAATCAAAGTAGAGTGTATGATTGAAAAAAAATTGAATTGTTCCTCCATAGTTGATATGTAATTTGTTGGGGTATAGTTGAATGTTCCATTGCTCGAGGGAGAGCAAGAATCAAAGTGTGGGGTGTTGATATTTGGCCAAAATCATGTATTTTTGTATATGAATCACCTCACATTTTGATCTATTCTTGTTGGATTTAATGTGTTATAGCAATGAGTTGAGATAATTTTTGGTGGTTATATGTGTAGGAATCAACTGGGAGTGACATGGATTGAATGAGCATGAGTTGGATCTAAAAAAGATGAAAAACGGACAACTGCCGAATTCTAGCGTCCAGGGTAGTGCATCGCGCTATCCGTGGTGAAAATTACAGACCTGAAATTTTTGGTCAACAGCTCAGCGCCAGGGCTAGTGCAATACGCTACCTTGGATACTGGGTGACAGGATTTTTCCTACTTCGCTCGGGACAAGGTTTTTCGGTCCTACACACCCGTAACTCGTGTAAAAAGAAGTCTAAACCTATTTTGGAGGGGGATACGCCACTTTGAGAGGAAACACACACAGAGAGCACTCGGGATCAGGGATTCTTGGTGTTTCTCCATCTTTCTTAGTATTTTCAACTATTCAACACCTATGAAATTGTTTAGCTTTATCTTGAGTGGCAAAACGCATAAGTTCCGGGGTTGTGATTTTGCCATGAATATTGTTGATCGAAGTTGACTTTATCTTGATTATAGTTTTCTAATATATAGTTGTTTCTTCAAGTCTGTGATTAAGTGCTTAATTGATTGGCCAATAGTTAGGTTCTATTTACTATCTATGTTATGCTTTGAAAAGCTACGTCTAGATTAGAAAAGAATTGAAGATGGAATGATCTTAAATCTGAATGGGGGAAGATTTGTTGTTAGGTTAGGAATATACTTAGTCACCATGATTAATTGAATATGGTAATCTTAATATGTTCTTAATAGATTGCTTCCGTAGGAATATAAGCGTTAATATATTTTGAATATGCGAGTAGTAATTCGGAAGAATGCTAGGAGAGAAATTATTCGAATAATTATCAACGATGAGTGAATTTTATGAAATGGAGAGTTAACTAGAACTCAATAGAATTGGTAAATTGATCACAACCCTGAAGTGTTCATCTCCACTGAATTCTCAACAACCATTTTCTGCTTGCATAATTAGTTACTTGTTACATTCATTACTTATTTATAATCACACTATTAAACTCTGAACGACTCGACTGAATAACAATTTTGTTAAAATTAGTAGGTAGTTAACAAAAGTATATGTGGGTACGACACTCGACTTATCATTTTATTACTTGTATGACCACATATACTTGTATGTGTGCTTGGGAGCAACAATCATCATATCTTGAATGTATTCCGGGCTTTGCACTTTCAAGTAACTTGCACATTGATTTTTTGGGAGAATGTGTTTTGACGGCTTGTCACTTGATTAATCGAAATCCATCTTCAATCTTTCATGGAAAGACACCTTATGTATTATTATATGGTCGAGTGCCTAAGTATGGACATCTTTGAGTATTTTGGCTTGCTATGTTATGTTTGAAGTGTAGGAAGAAAGGGTGATATATTTTAGATTAGAAGCGGTAGGTATGTATTCGTGGGATATCCCTATGGAAAGAACAGCTGGAAGTTGTATGATTTAGAGAATAAAGAATATCTTGTTTCACGAGTCGCTGATTTCGATGAGACTGAAATCCCTTTCGCTTTATCAACATTTAACACTAGTAGAGACGAAAAAAATTCATATGAAGGAACTAGAAGAGAATGAGGAGTCAGAAGCGAGGGGGCTGTGAATCAGTCCAAACTCGTGAAGACGAGCTTGATATGGAGGATCACCACAAAGTAGAGGCAAATGTTCACTGGGAGATGGGGGCCGAAGTTGAGGAAGATGAAATAAGAGGAGGAGTAGTTAGGACGCGGACACCATCAAAAACATACACTGGTCTAATTGCGTGATTATGTTACTATTGTTGTCCATAAATTGAGTCCATCTTCAAGTAGAGGGGATCGACTATATGAAATGTTTCTCCCAGTGGAAAAGATGGTGATTGTACGCACATTTTTTGCTGTAGCAGCGGCAAAGAATTGGGAGTTACATCAAATGGATGTACATAATGCCTTCCTGCTTGGAAATCATCATGAGGATGTGTCGCGCCCCATTCTCTCGCGAAATCGGATTTCGACGTGTGACAACTCTTTTAAATGGGTATTAAAAGAGAAGAGTCTCCACCTAATGATTTTTAAGGTGCATTAGGGTACCTACTTGTAAATAACTCTATTTTAACTAGTCCGTGTTACAAAGATCGGGTAAGAGCTCAAGTTACCTCAAAGAGAAGATATTAGGAATTCTTCGAGGTCCATAATTGTGGGTCCCAGCCGAAGTTTACACTTATGCGGATTATAAACCATAAATTCCTAAGCGATCACGTAAGTGAAGGAAGACATGGAATTTAAAGGTTCTATTATGAACACGTGACAAGAAAATCGGACAATAATTAGACTATATAGATAATCAATACAAGTCTTTAGAGGTTAGAAGGTACAACTACATTCGACGACTAAGTATCAAGAGCAAACATATAAAAAATGGGGGCAGGGGTCTAATTTTTTTAGCCTAAAGGATTATCCCGTGCAACATAAATAATACTTCACAACTCCCTTGATGTAGGGGTTGCTCATATTATTCAGGGAGCACAGACTATCATCTCCTGCTACCCAATTACTATGTTAAAGTTATTTACCTAAAAGCACTCTAATTCAATTCTAGGTCGTGTCATATGCGTGCATTACCCATCCCATGCCTATGGTCCAGGAGGCTTTGGACCTACTATTAGGTGGTTATAGACTCTTCTTAGGATGCTCAAAAATGATAAAACTAGCACACATTCAAAAACGTATTGGAATACACATAAATACAAGAAAAGGCTCAAGTTAACCTCCACATGTAAGCATCAAATTGCATGCATGCAAATTCAGCAGTAGGCGGTTTTTAGACGCATTAAAGTCGTTAAGTCCTATAGGCATGATTTCTATGTGATTCCGGTTCCCAGTATTATACAAGTGGTACTGCAACTTTAGACTAACTCATAGGAAGATTATAAGTATTGCAAGTCGTATAGGCATGATCTCGAATTGTTTGCACAACGAGGCAGTGAAACGATCTGAGAACTCTAAATTACCAATGCTGATTTTATAGACATGCTTTTTAGGAGGTGACAGTGTCCTATAGGAAGGATTTCTAATAGTTTATAATTGAAATTGGTTTTATGATATTTTATCCCTATAGGCATGTCATCTAAGTGCAACAAAAAAATGAAGCAATAAATATAGTTGATTAAGATCCTATAGTCATGATATGTAGATGGGTAGTATACTAAAAGCAATAGAAGTGATTGACCAACTAATTAGTTGGAGTCCTATAGGCATGGCATCTAGATTAACAAAGAATATATTATTAGATCCTATAGGCATGCTGCCTAAATTCACTGTAGTAACATTGAATAATTACGACAAATACTTGGACTAACGTGCTTGAACAGTGTACAACTGAGGTGTGTATGATTCCTATAGGCATGATTCCTATGACTGTATAGAATAGGAGCATGTTGAACAAAGTAGCAAACAAAGCATGTAAACCCCTATAGGCATGCTCTCCACTCGTTCATATGAAGATAAAGGATACCCATTCCCTATTCCACTAAGTCCCCAACTGTCTCGTTTACAAATTATTACAGGCCCAAAATAATGAATATAAGTATAAATGTTACATACTGAACAACTCCTGGCCTAAGATAAGGCCCAAATGAAAATAACACAGAACTGCATGGGCCTTCAACATGTTCATTCTCACTCGAATAACACATATTAAACAGAAGAGTATGTCCATTTCAACAGCGTAGGGCCACGCATGAACTCATGCCAAACCCAGCATCCAGCAGTTATAGATAAACCGTTTAACCATATAAGTTGACAAACCACCTATAACAATCAATTAAATAGCCCTGAAGAAATACCTTATAGGGACAAGATTACATGGCATTCAGCAGGATTCATACAAAAGCATATTGGCACTTGCATTTTAGAAGCTAGGGTGACAGGATTGGTCAAACAAGGGATTGAACATGAAACTAGGAAAACCAGTAGAACTTAGTCTCTACATACTGAGTCTAACATGAAAAAATAACAACATAGGTTTATAACAAGTGAAAGAGTATATCATGCGCAACATTAGAAGATTTAGAGAGGCATGTCACCTAAGTTAACATGGTAAGCACACATACATTCTTAGTTTTCAAAACAACAGGTTTAGAGTAAAGCATGAACCAAAATTAGTCTAATAGGTATGATCTACAACAGTCAACATTCAACCTAACTTGTGGAGCATAACACGCGTATTCCAAGGTCTAAAGAATTCATGGTAGGCATACATACCCACTTAAGGTTAGAAGAAACAAGCAGACCCTAGGTCTTATGCCAGTTAAGTATGCATGATAGACGACATGCTTTTTAGGCAGGTGACAGTGTCCTATAGACAGAATTTCTAATAGTTGATAATTGAAATTGATTTTATGATACTTTATCCCTATAGGCATGTCATTTGAGTGTGGAAATACAATGAAGCAATAAAAATAGTTGATTAGTTAATTAAGATCCTATAGTCATGATATCTAGATGGGCAGTATACTAAAAGCAATAGAAGCGATTGACTAATTGATTAATTGGAGTTCTATAGGCATAGAATCTAAATTAACAAAGCATATGTTATTACATCCTATAGGCATGCTGCCTAAATGCACACTAGTCACATCAAAGAAAGTATGGCAAATACTTAGACTAACGTGCTTGAACATTGTACAAGTGAGGTGTGCATGATTCCTATAGGCATGATTCCTATGAGTGTGTGGAATAGGAGCATGCAGAATAAAGTAGCAAATAAAGCATGTAAACTCCTATAATCATGCTCTCTACGCAATCAATATGAAGATAAAGGTTACATGTTCCCCATTCGACTAAGTCCCCAACTGTATCGTTTACAAATTATTACATGCCCAAAATAATGAATATGAGTATAAATGTTACACACTAAAAAACTGCTAGCCCAAGAGCAGACCCAAATGAAAATAACCCAGCACTGCCTAGGCCTTTAATAGGTTCATTCTCACTCGAATAATGCATCTTAAACAGGAGAGCGTGTCCATTTGCACAGCCCAGGATCACGTATGAAATCATGCCAAACCCAACATCTAGGAGTTACAAAAAAATCTCTTAACCATATAATTTAACAAACCACACATATCAATCAATTAAACAGCTCTGAAGCAATACTTTATAGAGATAGGATTAAATGACATTCAGCACGATTCACACAAGAGTATATTGGCACTTGAATTTTAGAAGCTAGGGTGATAGGATTGGTCAAACAAGGGATTGAATGTGAAACTAGGAGAACCAGTAGAACTTAATCTCTACATGATGAGTCTGACATGAAAAACTAACAACATAGGTTCATAACAAGTAAAAGAGTATAACATGCGCAACATTAGTAGAGTTGGAGAGGCATGTCACCTAAGTTAACATGGTAAGCGCACATACATGCTTAGTTTTCATAACAACAGTTTTAGAGTAAAGCATGAACCATAATTAGTCTAAAAGGGACTTTAGACCTAGGAGGTCTTGATCATGGAAGTCTTGATAGAGTCATAGTTAGGGGGATAACAATTTTCTCATGAGATCCTAATGCACATAGTAAACAGGCTAATAGGCATGATCTACGACAGTCAACAGGCAGCCTAACATGCTGAGCATAACACAAAGATTCCAAGGTCTAATGAATTCATGGTAGGCATACATATCCACTTAAGGCTAAAAGAAACAGGCAGACCCCATGGCTTATGCCAGTTAACTATGCATGATAGAATAAGCTAAGTATATTGAAAGTCAATTAGAATTTTTATGCAATACTAAGGAGTGTAGGATTGAACAAACATAATATCAGGGAGAAACGTGCTTGGATAAACACTGTGACAGTCATTAGCACATGAGGCTCATGTAAGCAGGAAAACAATAGACTATACAAGAAGGATTCATCTGAAAGATATTCACTCAAGAAAGTTTTGAGAAAGAGATAATCACCTTAAGAGTACAAGAATCCAAGGCAAGGAATGAGAAAGGGATCTTGAAGAGCAATGGGTACTTAGAATAGAAGAGCAGGCTGAAGTTAATCAGAAACCATTCAAATCGCACACATATAACAGGCATGCATCGAAGCTCAAAATTCAAGTAGGTTCAGATACTAGAAAAGAACAGGGGTACAGGATAATGCTAAGGCGTTATGAATACGAACTGAGGCAAACAATATCATATTTATTAACAAAGGCTTTGCTGACATGAGCACAAGCGAAAGAGAATAGAATTGCAAGAGTCTCATTACTCACCAGTTTTGAAGAATTAACGAGCTAATAAGGTAGAAATTAGGAGCCAACAACTTGCTTATCAGTAATCAGGAGAGTATAATGGAAACCCCAAAATTCTCAGTTTATCAGAGTTCCCAAGGGTCTCAGATGAACCCCCGGCAATGCTCAAGTCTAATAGTCAAATTCCGTTAACCTTGGATTTTCGACGGCCAAAATCAAAGTCTCAGAATAATGTATAATGAGTGAGAATGATAGAGTAGTGGTAGTAACAATAGTCAAGTGATGGTCGTCCAGATTTAGAAGGGGAATTAGGAAGGGGGAGGGGGTTATATAGTAGTAGGAATTGAATGAACAAACATGGAAAACAATCAATCAAGAATAAATAAGGAAAAAAATATTACATTCCATCAATAATAGAACCGTTAAAGGAGAAATCAAAATTCAAACCCTAGTTGGGTCGAACCAACTGCAAATCAAACGAGAGATGCAAAATTGTTCCTAGATGAGTGTATATAGACAAAATCATCATCCAAATTCCTAGAATCGAGTCTTCCTGCTCCGTTTTGTAGAGAATACTTTCCAAAACCAAGCAAGTACCTAAGTGGTACCATAGAGGAGCAAACATTAGCGAAGGAACACAAATATGGTAAGAAAATAATGGGTGAATCCCATTGTTAACGAGATACCGAGAGGCATCAAATACTTTAAGATAATGGGTCTTTAGGGTTTGGGTTTGGTTAATTAAAGATGAGGGGGGAGGGGGTCTGTGTGTCGTTGATCTCTGAGATCAACGACTGAGATGCAAGAAAGAGTGGGGCGGGTTGCTTAAGACGTGTACTCGCCGAGTTCAATTAAAGGGGTCGTCTGGTTTAATCTTGGGGTTGTTGGTTAAGTTTTGGGTAGCTTAGGGTGTGGGCTGGTGGATTATGTCCGAAATTTGGCATGTTTTGGACTAGATTTTAATCTAAAGAAATTAGGGGAAAATAATTAATAAAATAGCTTAAATATAAAAAATACTATTTATGAAATATAATAAAATAATAGTTGAATATTATAAAAATATATATAAAAAATTATTTTGACCTTGAATAAAATGATAAATGCAATCGATTGTAAAATATGGACTATTATTACAATAATTGTGCAAATAGCTTAAAAATGCAAATGTAATTATGTGAAATGAAGTAAAATTTTATATGTGAGTGTAAATAATAAATTTGGATGATTAAGTCATCACAAAATAATTTGGAAGGATAATTAATAAATATTTGAACAATTTAAATGTAAAAAAATCAATTTTAAAGTCTCAAAAATTATGAAAAATTACTGAAAGTCCTTATATGACTCTTGTAAATTGGTGATGGTAGAGAAATGATATTTTGAAAGTGTATATGATATTTATAAAAATATGAGAACAAAATTGGGTATCAACAGGAGGTGTACATGAAATTTCCTCCTGAGTTTCGAGTTGCAAGTCCAGGAAAAGTATGCAGACTTTGAAAGTCTCTTTATGGGTTAAAGCAAGTGTCGATGTGTTGGTTTTCTAAGTTGTCAGTTGCCTTGGAGGATGATAGGTTCAAGCATTCGTACTCTGATTTCTCTGTGGTGAAGTTCGAGTAAATGTCCTTGTGTATGTTGATGATCGAATTATCTCGTAATGATCCAGAGGCTATCCGCGAGTTCAAAATATATCTCGGCAAATGCTTTCACATGAAGGATTTTGGTAGAATGAAATATTTTCTAGGAGTGAAAGTCTCCAGAAATTTTTAAGGCATCTTCTTGAGCTAATGAAAATATACCTTGGATATTATCTTAGAGGTAGGGTTATTAGGTGCTAATCATGTGGGAATGCATTTGGATCAGAATCATCAGCTAACATTGGCGGGTTGACGGGCGCTTGATGACCCTGAGCGCTATCACCGTTTGATAGGTCGACTTATTTATCTATGCCTCACTCGGCCGAAGCTATCCTACAGTGATAATATGTTATCTTTGTCCATGAATCAACCAAAAGGAGAGCATTGGGATGCGGTTTTATGGATTGTTCTCTACTTGAAAGGAATTCGGGACAAGGTATTTTATTGAAAAGCAAATATGACCTACGTCTCTTAGGATAGTGTGACTTTGATTGGGCTGGTTATCCCTTGACTCGAAGCTCGGTCACAGGTTGGTTTATCTTGTTGAGTGACTCACCCATATCTTGGAAGACTAAGAAGCATCATACCGTCTCTCGATCATCTGCAGAGGCTGAATATCGTTCTATGTCAATGACAATCTGTAAGGTGAAATGGTTGAAGGAAATTTTATTTAGTTTGGGAGTGATTTGTACTTCTCCTATTCATCTTTATTGTGACAGTCAAGTAGCATTGTACATAGGAAAAGAATCTATTCTTTCATGAAAGAACCAAGCACATTAAAGTGGATTGTCATTTTATTCGTGACGAGATTGACAATGAGAATATTCGTACAAGCTTTGTCCCTTCATATGAACAATTGACATATATCTTTATGGAGGCATTAGGAAAATATCAGTATGTTTCTCTCTTGTGCAAATTGGGCATTTGTAATCCGCATGCATCAACTTAAGGAAGAGTTTTAAAGAAGCGTGTGTGTGTGTATATATATTTATGTATGTCTAGAACTAGGAGAGTTTTTCTTATTTATTATTAGTTTTTCATATTTATTACTAGTTCTTCATATTTGTTAAGATTATAATTTACTACTTGCCTTCTTCTTCATCTTTGGCCACCGTGTGCTTGCGTGATTTGGCAGGCATCAATTGCTAACTCTAAATCTTTGCTAAGATTCTACTAGCGCGTATTGTAGTATATACATGTTAATTGTCCTTTCTCTTTTATCCTTTAAAGTAAGTACTTACTCCATATATGTGTGTATATATATATATATATATATATATATATATATATATATATATATAACGAAATAGTTTAACCTTAATAGTTAAAAGTAAAGTGAAAATATATTTTATTCAATCATGATTATTAAGTGACAAAATGTGTATGAATGAAAAATATATATTTTGTATTTAACGATTTGATGAAAACATATTTTACACTTTTATCCTCCTATTTTCCTGGAAAAGAAAAGACAAAAGGCAAAAGTTTATATAAAAATTATGTATGGGACCCATAAATTCAAACTCAACGGCTGGAAATATCACAACGTCTCTCTAACGGCCGACATAGCCAGTTCACTTCAGCCACATCGCCTGTCATCTCCAAAAAAACTGAGCTGTTTAATGAACGAGTCAATTATTGCCTTACTGCTATAAATACTTTTCTCTCCATTTCCACCATCAAATACTCAATTCCCAATTTTCCCCTTCTGCAAATTAATCTCAGTTAACTCTCTTTCGCCAATGGCTTCCGTTAGCATTATCAAAGTTTTCGTGCTCATCGTTGTTCTCGCCACCGTTGCTGTCTCAGCGCAGGAGCCTAGTCTTGCACCGGCTCCATCGCCTGACGCCGGAGCGGGATTTTCCTTGCCGGTTTCTGGTGCTTTCGTTGGAGCCTCTCTGTTCCTCTCTCTGTTTCCTTTACTGAGGCATTAAAAGCTTGAAGCTTTTGTTTTTTTAATATATTGGAATTGATTTGATTCTTGTTTGGTTTTTGTATATGGGATTGTGTAATATGGTGAAGTAATATATAGTATATAATTCTTGATTCTTATTCTCTGTTTTAATCAGTATTTGCGTAATGCGGTGGACTGATAATATATACTCCTTCCGCTTGAGTTTATGTGAACTTATTTTCTTTTTGGTCTGTTCCAAAAAGAATGACTTCTTTCTAAATTTGGAAACAATTTAGCTTAAATTTCTGATTTTACTCTTAATAAAAGCTTTTATAATCACACAAATACTCTGTACCCCTTTTTGACTTGTTTAGGGCCATAAATTTCAAAAGTATCCACTTTTTCTTAAATTCCGTGCCGAATTAAACGAGTTCACATAAATTAAAACAGAGGGAGTATATATATGTGAAGTAACACGGACACGGAATTATCTCAAAATTAGCCAGTAGAGTATTCTATAAAACTCCAAAGCAAGAAAGAAAAATCTTCACATATCTTCCCATATCAACCATTTAAATGTATACATTAATAATGTGAATAATTTTTAAACTAGCATTTATATTTTTAACATGTTGTAATAGTTCAAATGTCGTAAAACGGACGCAATCCATTGAATATGAGTTCAACCGAAATCAGTAATCACTAAAATTTCAATAATATTCAATTTTTTAAACTCATAAACAATTCTTTAGCCAGTCCCATTGGTCGATGAATGCACCACCACCCTATACCTTACTTCCTATTCTAAAAATCCCTTGTTACCACCCACCTCTACTCGGCCAGATATTCGCACCATGGAATGCTCAGATACTAATATTCTCGACGGACCTCGTGATTCCACCACCCAATCTTCTGAGCACTCTCATTTACCCTCCCAGTCCGGCCCCTCCACCCTAACCGTTACCAATAGAACTCGACACAACAACACTACAACATGATTTAGCCGCAACCTTACTAGAAATGAGGGAGACATGAACCGCCCATGCAACCTTAGACAATCTCCGCAGCTTCGTCTTAAAGGAGTAATATGCAAAAAAAAAAGTACGTCTCAAATGTCCACCAAATCTCATAACATGCACTCTCTACATTCGACCAACACAAAACCCAGAAGTAGGCAAGTACGCCTACTCATACCAACACTACAGGAAGCGACTCCTAACCCGCTGAACACTCAACTTTCTCTAGTTCCTAGGGACACCCACCCAGTTCCCGCTGACTCACCCGACACTGTTTCATCTACCTCTCCCAATATGAATTTTATACTTTGGAATTTTCGTGGTGCAAATAATAATGATTTCCGTCGCCAGTTTCGGTCACTACTTGATTGCCATGCACCGGTATTACTCGTTTTGTTTGAAACACACATGCAAAATCATGCCATCCTATGTGATGATTTAGGATTTTCTAACCTTTATGAAGTTCCTGCAAATGGCCAGGCGGGTGGTATTGCCCTTCTGTGGCATGACCATCTGCTGAATGCTGGAATTATTGTTATGACATAACAGGAGATACACGTCATGATACAGGTAATTCCTTCTACTCAAAAGTAGCTTTTTTCTGCTATTTATGCTAGTACTTCTCATACTAACAGACAAGTATTATGGCAAAATCTAATGTCCATTTGTGATCACTATAAGGGCCCCTGGATTATTGGGGGCAACTTTAATAAAATACTGCACTCTACAGAGAAATTTGGTGGGCGCACTATAAATAATTCACGTTCTAACAAATTTGCATATTATATCAATTATTGTAATTTAGTTGATCTGGGTTTCAAGGGTTGTAAATATACTTGGACTAATAAAAGGCGTTTTGGCTCTTGTATTCTCGAAAGACTAGATCGCCTCTTTGTATATTATGACTGGATAAATTTATTTCCTGAATCTGCTGCGCGACATTTTCAAGAACACACTCTGACGACACACCGTTATTGCTTACACTTCACCCACCAACAATAGCTACATCACACATCTTTCATTTTGAATCTATATGGACGTCCCATCCCGAGTTTATAAACATTCTACGTGATAGTTGGCATCCCTCTCCCTCCTTCCTAGATGCCATCGAACTTTTTCAACATAATATCAAACATTGGAACAAGCATTCTTTTGAAAATTTATTCCATAAGAAAAAATGTTTACTAGCTAGACTAGAAGGCATCTCCCCAAATTATCCCCACCAGCCTCTTTTTACAAGATCTAGAAAATACCCTTCTAAATGAGTATAACTCGATCCTACAATTAGAAGAATAATTTTGGAATCTTAAGTTACATGTACAATGGTTAAATGAAGGGGACGCTAATACTAAAATTTTCCACCTCAGTACTCTACAATGCCGTCGACGGAACTGTATTACTGCCTTAAAAGATCAAGTTGGGAATTGGTGCTTCAATGACACTCAAATACATGACACCATCCTCGGTTATTTTACCACTCCTTATACCACGGAATCTACACATTCACCATTACCAAGCCCACCCCTATAGTGCCCAATGCTACCAATAATCTTCTCCGTCCTGTAACAGACTTAGAAATACTATCAGCAGTTAACTTTTTTCAACCTTTGAAAGCACCTGGTCCGGACGGCCTACATCCTTTCTTTTATCAACATTTTTGGTCTAATGTTGGACCTAAAGTGACTCCTTTCTGCAAGCAAATATTTACATATTATGAAATCCCTGCTAGAATTAATCAAACCTACATCTGTCTAATTCCTAATGTCATGCCCCGAACTTGGGCTTGGACGTAACACGACACTCGGTGTCTGACTACATGTGATCGAACAAACCTGGCTGGCTGAATCAACATGTGATATCGTAACATACTGAATGCAGAAGATAAACTAACACATGTTGATATACTGAAAGTCTAAACGATGTAAATCAAATGCGGAAACACTAAGATAAGTCTGAAACATATATGTAGCAACATTGCTTAACCTTAAATGCATGTGACTCTGTCTAACTGTTACTCTAGTCTATGAAGCCTCTAAAGAAGTACTAAATATAACTGACTGTCAAAAAATACTGAAGACTGTAAGGTAATAATAATGCCCCGGAAGAACTGTGGATCACCAAATAGTTGGTACGAGAATCCTAGCGCAGTGAATCGTCAACCTGTAAATCATTACCTGCATCGTGAGATGCAGACCCCGGGCAAAAAGGGACGTCAGTACATTTGAATTGCACTGATATGTAAAGCAACTGAAAGAAATAATTATAAATACTGAAACTGAAACTAAGCTAATGACTGATAATTGATAACTGAAATCATAACTATTGAAAATGAAACTAAAATGATAAATGATAGTTGATAACTGATAATTGAATACTGAAATGATAACTGATAACTGAAATGATAACTAATAATTGAACTGAAAGGAAGTAAGGATATGAATACTCCCTCTTCTGAACGATGAACAACATGTTTATCTAAATAAGCTACGAACTCGGGCCCAATATATATGGGCACAAGCTACGACCTCAGGCCCACGTATACGTATACATAACTACGGCCTCAGACCCAAAAATGCATAAAGCATAAACTAAAGCCTCAGGCCCAAATATGCATAAAGCATATAAACTACGGCCTCAGGCCCAAATATAGGTGTTCAACATTCAGGAACTGAGAATCATACTAAAATATATGATGCTGAAATACTGAACCATACTGAGTTACATGATACTTGAATGCTGAATGGAGCTAGGCTGAGACATGAATTCATGAACTGATTATGAAAATTGAAACTTCAACTGTTTATGACATGATGAGTAATCTAGACTGAGACTCATGGGCATCAAACCCAAGTCTATATTGATTACGCACTGATTTCACAACATTCAGAATGAAGGTCATGAACGAGTTACGAAGCTAGAGAATAGAAGTTCTGCAACTACTCAAGGAACTAGGCTTAACTATATTTCTGAGGTAATTGGTAACGTGGTAAAAGAAACATAGTGTAGGGAGGATCATTAACATTCCCAAACATAGAGAGTTATCCTCACATACCTTAAGTTCCTGCTCTTGATCATAATACAACATTCACCAACTCTTTCAACTTTAATCTATATCAATACAAGTCAAAGTGATTCCAAATTAGCAACAATAGTCATGTTTTGGTCACTTAGGAATTTTATCAAACACTTGGTGGCATAAATCTTCATATCCCTTATTAATGGTGTTTCTACACCCAATAACCCATTCTCTTGCTCCTAGATAACTTCTAAAGTCTCAAATGGTTATAATCAAGATCATTCTTCATCACCCATAAGGTAAGCAACACCTTTAACCAATAATCAACAATCAACAACCCAAACCTATAACCGGTCATGCTTTTCTATCAAACCCATCAACACATAACTCATGAACTAGAGTCTATAATCAGTATCCAATGTTAGAATCAATTAGAGGGTGAAAACTTTAACTTTTTGAAGTTCAAGCCCCTTCAATTCGAGTTCTAGGGTTCCTTCTCTCAACAATGATGTCCCAGTCAAACATATAATGATATGGAGGTTTTAACCATGTTAAAAAGGCATTGGGGAATTGAAATAAACTTAGAATCACCAGTAGAACTTACCTTGGATGGTGGAGGGAGCTTTAAGGAGTTAGGTTTTTGAGAGCTCCCCTTTCTAGAGCAAGTTTTTATGTTTTGGGGCTGCGGAGGACGAAATAGGGCTTTAAAAATGACTCCCCAAGACTGCCCCCGCGCACCTGTAGGCTTGACCGCGGTCCTGACCGCGTAAATGGCAGGAACACTGCCGCATAACCATGGTCGCGGTCCGGGCGCGGTGATTGCGCACTATTTTGTAAAATGCGCATAACTTTTTTCAAAAAGATTCATTCTGTCTCCATAATATTTCATTGGAAAGCTACGGCAAAGTACTATAACTTTCATGTTTTAAGTTTTCCCAAATTCCTTACAAATTTTCACTAAAACCTTTTGAAAGATGGACCTTCTGTAAACTTAGTCGATTTTGTCGAATCTTATGCACCTCACTTTCACTCATACTCATCCCGATAGGACTTCATATGTCTAATATATCAAATTAATATCCATTTAACATATCCATACCTAATCCAAATGTACAGGGTGTTACATTATCTCCCTCTTGGGATCATTCGTCCTCGAATGATTGTCGTGACTATAACTTCTGCTAACTACGGACCTTAAATTGGTCTGGCGGAAACATGAAATTGCATTATTACTTGCATATTAAACTGAATGAATACATGATTACTGAACTATTGAGATACTAAACTGAATGATTACTGCATTGACTGAATATTGGTCTGCCATGGATACATGAATACTGAACTAACATAGATATAGGAATATCGAACTGGCACGAATATTTGAGAATTGAAATAACATCAATATCGGAGTACTAAGCTGGTATGAATATCTAAGTATTGGGCTGACATGAGTAGCTGAGTATTGGAAACTTGAATGTTATAGTATGACACGTGAACTACTGGATGTACCACCATTAATTCTGGTGGAAACTCCAACTCATAAGCTAATTGCACGATCCTTTACAAGATTCTATATGGCCCAATATAGCAGGGAATATGCTTCCCCTTCTTCCCAAATCTCATAACGCCTTTCATTGGTGAAACTTTCAGAAACACCCAATCATCAACTTGAAACTCTAGGTCTCTATGTCGCACGCTCGAATAGGACTTTTGGCAGCTCTGAGTCGTCTTCAAATGCTCTTGAATCAACTTAACTTTCTCTATAGTCTGATAGACCAAATTTGGTCCTAACAACTCCTCTTCACCAACTTTGAATCAACATTGGCAATATACACCCTCTCCCATACAAAGTCTCGCACGGTACCATCTTGGTACTAAAATGGCAGGTGTTATTATTAGCGGGGTCAATGAGAGGTATGCGATCATCCCAATTACCTTTACAATCAAGGATATCCTCAAGTGTTTGAATAATGCACTCTGCTTGCCCATCTTTCTGAGGATGGAAAACCTGTGCCAAAATCATTTCTGAAAGGACTTCTAAAAGTTCATCTTAACTAAGAACCATAGTCCGAAATAACAGACAACGGAGTCCCATGCAATCGGATGATTTCTTAGATATACAACTTGGCATAATCCTCTACTGAATCTGTAGTTTTTACTGGCAAGAAGTGTGCTGACTTGGTAAGTCGATTTACAATCACTCAATCAAATCATGCTTCCAAATTGAGCAAGATAATCCTTTTATAAATTCCATATTTACCATCTCCACTCAAAATATGTGTATTTTGTGGTAAAACACTGGGCTTTCTACTGCTCGACTTTCACTTACTGATAATTCAGACACTTGGCCATAAAGTCTGCAACGTTCTTTTTCATGTCGTTCAACAAATACATCTCCTTGGTCAAGATGCATATTTGGGGAACCTGGATGGAAAGAATACCTGGAATTATGGGCTTCTAACATGATCTCCCCTCTTTAAGTCTATCTATGTCTGGAATACACAATTTGTCTTGGTATCTCAAAGTACCATCATCTCCCCCTTATTCAAAAGCCATCGTCTTATACTTGTGAATCTCCTCTTTCAACTGCAACACATAGGGATCATCAAATTTTTTCTCCTTCCCTTAGGCTACTAAGGGGGAACAAGTACTGTTCTAGACAACAACTCCGTCATCTTTGGAGTCTGAAGTCGAACTCCTATCTTGGTTGGGAACTTATCTACCTCAATCATGAGTTATACTTCTCACACTTTATCTTCTTAATCACTTCCTGAAAACACTTATAGTACTATTGTGAACTAAGTCTTTGACATGTACTCTAAATTGTAGAGTCCCGTGTAGTGGCACTACCCTCATAACACATAAATAGGCCTGATTTTATAGCTTTTCTCTGATCACTTTATCATCAATAACTAAGCTCGGTGATCATTCTACTCACTTTGTATTTCTTACACATGCTAGACATAATCCCAATGGTAATTATACAATTTCCCCTCATTACCAAACTAATTTTCTTTTTCATATCCAATGCTAACTATTCGAGTTTCATATGGACTTACTGATGGTTTTCACATCACCTCTTAGACTAAGGGTCTTATACTTGCGGATCCTTCTATTTTTGTTTGGATCCAAATAACTTTCCTTATTTTCTGCAATTCTTTGCACTCTACGTTAATGACGACTACTCTTCCAACTTACTTCGGAGTTAGGAAAAACTAAATTATTCACATAATGGAAAGCTAATGTATTCACAACTATCATACACAATCTTAATAATTTAACTCTGCTCACACTGTCAATCTTGGAGGAACCACATTTCGATAATTCCTAAAGGCTATTATTTTATAGCTTGCTCTCTCACTGCTAGCTGATTATTTTTTTCCCACAGCCACTGTACTTCGGGTTTAACTTAAACTTTTCGGGTTCTAACATGCGTTCGGTGTTTCAAATTGTTACCCACTCACTATCGTTAACTTTACCAAGTAAATCAAATTGTACCTCTACTAGCTCTTCTGAAAGTGCTAATTCACTGTATCTACTCAAACATACTAACCATTCTTTTACTAACTACCTGCTAGAATCATGTGTTCATGTTCTGCTTTGAATAACTAAAGTGAAGCATAAGGATATTTCTAACTTCCCTCACCATCCGACCTTGTTCTACGGTCGCATACTTATCTTCCCTTTCTTTTTTCTGAACTATGTACGTGGATCACACTTAGAGAAAGTTCATTTGTCTTAAACGAAATTGGAATATCTAACCCCAAACTTTCTATACACTTCAAAATCACTTCAGACTATAAACCTCCGGCCTAAACACACAGCCACATCTTTTGAAGGGGAAATGTCATATCTTTTATCTCATAATAATAGCCACTTCTTATAGTAGCTTACTAATGTGGTACTTCTAGTTCTGATGTGTATAAATCGAAACAACTTAAAATCATTCCCTAAAATTCAACGTTGTTTGCTCTTGGTTCTCATTTCGTACATCATCATTCTTAGCTATATTTTCCTTGGGCTCTTTTCTGTCCAAAACTATAGTGATCAATTCTATGCCCACTGTGGTTGAATTCTTAACCTGATACACCGTGGGGTCTGACATACGGATACACTGACATACACATCTGATAAATCACTTCATGTACCATCACGTGAGTCTTGGGTCTTAATCCCTAAAATATGCGAAGATTTTGCTTTAATCACTGTTATTTACATTTTCTTTGAGCATCCATATGCATCATTGTATACTCACAAGTCTCCAAAAATTTTGGTACACTGAAATTTGTAGATCTGGTAACTGAATAACAAATAACTGGCTTACTGAATAACCATAAACTTGCTAACTGAAAGATTGTATACTTGGTAATTAAGGTAAAGTGATAACCATAGAACATGATAACTACTTTTGTACTTTCTGATAAGGTTATGCTCTAATCTGTACTACTACCCATTGCATCCCACTTTTAACGTCATCTCATGTCTCATTTGTTACCAACCTATACCCCATAATTATACCCCAATGGGAAATCATCATCTCTAGAAGCTTGGGTTTTTCTTGCCCGTCGCTTGGGCATTAGATACGTATGGAATTTGATACGAACAGAAGGTTAACTGTCGCTCTAAGCTTCATGACACGATCTAGAGTAGAAAGAAGTGAGACAATCCTGGATGTCTTGGTAGTTAACCATTTTTATGAGTGGCCGGCATACACATATAAAGGAAACTCCACTGGACACGGCTTCATAGACTCCCTAGGACTGTTGAACCTAGTGCTCTGATACCAAGCTTTGTCACACCCCGAACCTGGGCCTGGACGTAACACGACACTCGGTGCCTGAATACATGTGACCGAGCGAGCCAACTGGCTGGCTGAATCAACATGTGATATCATAACATACTGAATGTAAAGATAAACTAACACATGCTGATATACTGAAAGTCTAAATGATGTAAATCAAATGCGCAAACACTAATTTAGGTCTGAAACATATATGTAGCAACATTGCTTAACCTTAAATGCATGTGACTCTGTCTAACTGTTACTCTAGTCTATGAAGCCTCTAATGAAGTACTGAATACACTGGCTTTTGGACAGACTCTTGGTTACCCTCCCATACGCCTTCGTGATTCCTTATTTGTCCCCCTACCCTGTAATGCTCATACCAATACAATCTCCACATATTTATCCCATGGGCAATGGGATTTTACCTCCCTCCACTTTGAACTACCGCCTTCACTTCTACAAAATATTCTTAGCATACATATCCCTTCCCATACACTTTCCCCCGAGTCCTATGCATGGCCCTTACAAACCATGGGACCTTCACCACCAAATCACTCTACCACCATTTACTTTCGTCCCCCTCTCGCCACTCCTTCAAATGGGTATGGATCCTTCAGTTACCCTCCTAAATTAAACACTTTCTCTGGCTCTGTGGCCATCATCGCCTTCCCACTGCTACATATTATCATCATATAGGCATACTAAACACATATGTTTGTGCCAGGTGCCGCCTTAGTCCAGAAACCATTAGATATCTCCTCCTAGAATGTCCAGCAAACACACCACTTTGGATGCACCTAGGCATGCTCCCGACTCTTACTGGGCTACATGGGCTTGACACCACCCCTATTCAATGGCTAAACCAACTCATCTTTCACACTAATGCCCCAAATTCCTTAAACATCCAAACTTCCATACTCATACCGTTCTATCTCTGGCATATTTTGTTAAATCGAAATGCCATGTGATCGCCGTTAAAACCGCTTTCTGCCTCTAATATCCTCAACTTGGCAGCTGAATTTTTCCATATTACTATTCAACCACGGTCCTCGCATACCCATATACCTATACTACTTCAGTGGCACCCACCTCGTAATACTCCTTACACGCGTAACACTGATGGATCAGCGTATTTAGATACAAGACACAGTGGGATTGGTGGTGTCATACGCGACTCAACAGGTAACTGGCTTACCGGCTTTTTTGCCACATCTCACACGGGAGTGTTGAAACTGAACTACGTGCGCTTTATCACGAGTTGAAATTGGCTTATAACAATGGCTACAAGCCTATCGAAGTGAACCTGGACGCCCAAATTATCATTAATATATTACAAACCTTGCACCCTCTTTATGCTAATATTTTAACTGATTGCAGGTTTTTGCTCACATAGCTGGATGATCATGTCATACGTTACATATACAGGGAGCAAAACCAAGTAGCCGATTTACTAGCAAAGTATGGTCGCCATTGATGTGTGGCTAGAATTCGTGATTTTAAGCATTATTTACCTCGCATTTTATGTACTT
>MDKI01079891.1:0-11365 GCA_005239505.1 Nicotiana paniculata
TGATTGGCAGGCTGAGATTCTGTTGTACTCATCAGGTCCTATACCGCATACCAAGATTTTATTGGGACGGAAGTTCTTCTCAGTAGCCTTCCCATCAACTTCACTGTATTCTTTCCTTGTTTTAGGCACCAATGGCCCATCTTCTCCAACCTTCTTCATAGGGACGTGTGGACCGTCACAAATGATATCCCATAGTTTGGAATCTTCAGCCATTATAAAGTCGTGCATACGAGTTTTCCACCACCCGTAATATTGACCATTGAATCTAGGAGGTCGATATGTTGACTGTCCTTCTTCAAAGTTTGGTGGAGCAGCCATTACAGATCCTTTCTAGGTGTTAACCTTTTAGAAAGAACCTGCTCTGATATCAATTGATAGTTTCTAAGGCTCCACAAACTGTAAAGAGACCTGGTCCTTTATCTGCTCCCTCAGAATTATCGATAGAGACAGTAAGTAAAAGAGGCACAGGATTTTAACGTGGAAAATACCAACTTAAGTGGACAAAAACCACGACCTACATTGGTAGGATTTCAACTTCACTAACTTGTAATCTCAACTACTACAAGACACTTTGTAATGACTCTCTTACAAAAGACTTTGAACCACTAACTTGTAATACACTTATTACAACCCACTTTGTTATTCACTAGTGACAAAGACTTTAACTTATGACTACACTAGTCACAATACAAACACTGATGGTTTATGATTTTAGGATACCTAATACAAAGCTTCTAGAAAGTAAGATAGGATACAATAGAAACCAAAATACAAGATCACAACTCAACTAAAGGACACCTAAGAACACGTAGTGAAACTAGTCCGTGTTAGTGGAGTTGTCTTCTTGTTCTTGACACGCTTGAGTCTTCAATGCTGGAGCAGTTCTTCAATGCTATGAAGAATGTTAGTAAATACTCAAGTGAATATCTTGTTTGTCTTCAAACAAGATATTATATCCCTAGGACATCCCAAGAAGGATGCCCATGCTTAGTTGGTACAATCTCCAACCAATGGGAAGTGACTGCTGCACTGTTACTGCACTGTAGCTTGTACAGTTGCAGGCATTCACTTTTCTTTTGCAGCTTTCCAGCTGTAGAGTTGACATGTACTTCCGTCATTGAGAATATTAAGGGATCAGGTTCCTAATCTGTTCCCTGTGAGTTCAGATGTACACTGCCCAAATTTCTTGAGTTCATACTGACTGATTGTGTTGGTTACGCATCAGGTCCTTTATCTAGTTCTTTACATAAAAGTTTGTTAGATCGTCCAAACAGAAAACTAACCCATCAAAGGTATATATTTTCATAACATGATATCACAACCAGACTATCTCAATTTTCGTTCTTATCGAATGTTAGGCTTCCATATTACATTACCCGTGCACTAGATGTTTAGTTCTACGCATGTCAGAGAGGAAATGTTCAGTATCCCACGTTGCTTGACAAGTTTTGTTTTCGTATATGTTGTGGGACAATCCTTACTTTATTAGCTTTTAGAATTTAATTAGTCCTACTGTCCGTTTTCTTAACAGTATCGGAGGACCCACATCCAATTAGGCTTTTGATTCCAATAATTTAAATATGACAACATTTATTGGCACTCTTTAAGGAATGATCCATTTGTGAAGAACTATATGGTTATCGAGTAGTCACTACTAGCTAACTTAGCAGCTTTTAAAAACTTTGATGATCCATCAATTGCGCACGGATATCCACTTTAATTTAACATGATGGTCAATCATATATCCTCTGAAAACAAGTAGCTTGAAAACTAATTTCAGTTTACTTTTATCAATTCTAGAGATGGATCATGAGTTCATATCCACGATGGGCTAAAAGTGCTTAAACTTCAAGTTTTTAGGGTCTGGAAAAGTAATATATGTAGATCCTTTTCAAATGATATGTAAGCATTACTATCCAAAAGAGAGGGAGTTGGAGATTGTCATCATGTCCGCATATATGTCTCCTAGAAAAGAAGCTTGTTTTTCACACCTCAGTATAAATTGTTTATAATAAAAAGTCCTCACCTCAGCGCGCATTAGATGGGAATAAAGTAAACTCCTCTCGGCTTGAGTAATTATGAAATGTTTGTACAAGAGCCAGTCTTTTGTAGACATGGGGTGATAATTTGGCTACTAGAGTTCAAGATGTATTTAATTTCAGATACTACAATTACGTTATTTCAATCACGAAGGTACTCATGTTAATCTTAGTTTGATACTACATAATCTTAGTTTGGAATGTCGAAAATGAAAAGGCCGTCGTAGAAATTGCGTTACAGACGAAAAGATTTAATTTCAAATGATACATTAGTGACAAATACTCAAACCCGTGGTGTTAAGACAAAGATTCCGATGTTGAATCTGGTTTAACAACTCCATGGTAATTTAGTTTGGGAGATCGATCCCGCAAGTTCAAAAATTTTGAGGACCATAAAATTAGAGAGTCAACGTTTCCTCTCTTCAAAATCTGAAAAACCATTTCAGTTATGCTCCTGTACGATATAAAGAATAAAATATCAAAAAGAGTGGGGAGAATATTTCATGTATGGTTATGTAAAGTGGCAATAAGAGTGACTTATCTATAAACTCCGGCTTACGTAAAATTGTCAAAGAACGATTAACTTCTATGTTGGCCCAAGTGAAATTTTGTTTTGAGGATTGACAAAGGAAGCCCTTGCATGAACCACGTACATTCCCTGTGTACAGAGACACGAGCAGATTCGAGCGTAAGGGATGCACGTGATGGAGATAAGCTTAACTTGTTATATCTGATATCTCCTGATCGAAAATGTTGCATAATTGATAAGGAGAAATACTCCTTACTCAAAGAGAACACTATCCAAGATAAGGGATGAGTTAGAAGTTGAGGATAACTAGAACTCTTTCACCAAGGAAGAGTAGCATTAGGACTCTAGTTATTTCTTAATCTACTAACTCTATATATTGCAGGATGATCTCATTTTACAGGGACGCATAAAAGCCAAAGTTAAATGTGAGTTGAGAGCAAAATAGTAAGGCATTTTGCAAGCAATTCTTGTGTGATTCAAATGTGCGAACCTGAAGCTACATGAACCAGATAGAAGAATCAGTTTCAAGTGTCTGTCTTTTATTCTAGTTCAATTGTAGTAGGTGATTTTCAAATTTCACCTTTCAGTTTTATCTAGAGACAATTGTATTAGGTACTCTGAGTATTCAAGTTACAATTACTTGAAATTGCTTATTGACAGTGGGATTACAAAAAATTTATGGGTTGAGGAAATCAACACTGCGTGCTATTTGGTGAACAGGTGCATGATCAGGTCCCTCCTAAACAAAACCCCCTATGAGCTGCTCAATTGAAGAAACCCGAAGATAACTCATCTGAGAGCTTTTGGATGCAAATGTTATGTCCTGAACAATGGGAAGGATCAACGTGAAAAGTTTGATGCAAAAAGTGATGAAGGAATCTTCTTGGGATACTCCTCTCAAAGCAAAGCCTACAAAGTGTACAACAAGATAACCCAGTGTGTAGAAGAGAGCGTTCACGTGTTATTCAATGAGACACCTTCCCAAAACAAGGATAGAAACATTGATGATCAAGATAATGAACAACTTTTGGTTCCTGGAGAAATATCGGATGTCTCAAATGGGAAAGCTGGCATGATGAGTCAGTATGGAAATAAGTGAAGGCAGTGCAACCACTTCCTCAAATACACATGAGGAACCTGGTACCTCAATTACTACTACTGAAGCTGAAGAAAGAGTTGGAGATGTCGTGCAAGGTACTCCATAGGTTGCGGAACAAGGAATGCAGGGAAATCCTTCTGATGTACCAAGTTCCTCCACTAACCAAATCCAAGTTCCGAATTGGAAACACAAACTCTCTCATCCCCTTGATAACATAATTACTCCCCTTGATTCATGAGTTCAAACTAGATCCAAAACCAGAAACTCCCTAGCCTTTTCAGCCTTCCTATCCCAAATAGAACCAAAAAACATCAAGGAAGCTCTAAAGGTTGCCGACTGGATCGTTGCTATGCAAGAGGAGCTACACCAGTTTGAGAGAAACAAGGTTTGGCACCTAGTACCTCGATCCTCAGATAGAACCATCATAGGAACCAGGTGGGTGTTCAGGAATAAGCTGGATGAAAATGGAAACACCACAAGGAACAAATCAAGTCTTGTTGTTTAAGGATACAATCAGGAAGAAGGGGTTGATTATAATGAGACGTTTTCTTCTGTTTCTCGCATGGAAGCCATCCGGATTCTTATTGCTTTTGCATCTCATATGGAATTCACCTTGTTTCAAATAGATGTGAAGAGTGCCTTTTGAATGGTTTCCTCAAAGAAGAGGTATATGTTAAGCAACATCCAGGATTTGAAAGTCATATACACCCGGAGTATGTGTTCAAATTAGAGAAAGCTCTGTATGGCCTGAAGCAAGCTCCCAGAGCTTGGTACGAGAGACTATCAAAGTTTCTACTGGACAATGGGTTCACTCGAGGAAAGACTGGAAACACACTGTTCCTGAAGAAAAGGGGAAGGAACCTGATCGTTGTTCATCTGTATGTGGATGACATCATATTTGGGGCTACAACGGACTCACTGTGTAAGGAATTTGCCAAACTCATGGGTAGTGAGTTCGAGATGAGTGTGATGGGGGAACTGAATTTCTTTCTGGGTCTTCAAGTAAAGCAGACCACAAAGGGAACCTGTATTAGTTAGCAGAAATACATCAAGGAGTTGCTGAAAAGATTTGACATGGAGGAATCAAAAGTGATCGACACCTCCATTGTAGTTGCAACCAAGCTTGACATGGATGACTCTGGATCTCCTGTAAACCAAACAATATACAGGGGAATCATTGGCTCGCTACTCTACCTCACTGCAAGCAGGACAGATATCGTGTTTAGTGTGGGTGTATGTGCCGGGTTTCAATCAAATCCTAAGGAGTCTCACCTAAAGGTTGCCAAAAGAATCCTACGCTATCTCAAGGGCACACAAAACCTAGTTCTGTACTATGCCTCAGCTGACAATTTCAATCTTGTTGGTTATGCTGATGCTGATTATGCAGGTTATCTGGTGGACAGGAAAAGCACCTCAGGAATGGCTCATTTCCTTGGGTCTTGCCTAATCTCATAGGGGAAAAGAAAGCAAAAATCGATGGCTCTCTCCATAGCTGAAGCAGAATATGTTGCAGCCGCATCTTTCTGTGCTCAGCTGCTGTGGATCAAACAACAATTGGAGGATTTTGGGGTATACATTAATAGTGTGCCACTCCTATGTGATAACACCAACGCCCTCAACATGGCAAAGAACCCGGTTCAACACAAAATAACTAACCATATTGATGTGAGACATCATTTCCTCCGAGACAATGTTGAAAAAGGACACATCTGCATAAAGTTTTGCTGCACTGAGATCAGATTCCCGACATCTTTACCAAAGCACTGAGCAGGGAACACTTTGAGAAAAACAGAATGACACTGGGATTGCTTAAACCTAACTGAGGACCTCGTTCCTTAGCATTGGCTATGAGAGTCACTCTTAGGTACAGTAAGCTAAAGTGTTTTCTGACTAAGCCTAACTAAAATAAATACCTTTACAGGTAGACATGCATGGTGATTACAGAAATTAAAGGACAGCTCTGTGGAACAAAAGGAAGCTGTAAAAAAGGTTTACAAAAACAAACAAAAAAACAGGTACAGAACCTGGTTCATGTACCACAGCCAGTAGTTATGTGTTTTCTATGCCTCTCTCAAAAAGTAAAAAATTACTTACTGCTGCCACATCATCTGACTTTTCAGTGTCTATGTCCATCACGTCCATATCTCAAATCCTTTAACTCCTTCTACAAGTTTTCTCTTCCCAAAAACACCTACCGTCTTTTTTTTAACCCGTTCCTCTTTCCCCTCATCATTACACCTTCCTTTTATCAAGCCTTTTTTTCTTTAACTGCTCAACATCATCTCCACATAGTCTCTGAAAATCACACTCATATCTACACTGTAAATCTCTCTATCTCCCACAAAAATGGCGAATGAGAACTCACCCTCTCTCACTCTCCTGCCACTGACTCCAACCCCGTTCCAGCAGAGGTTCCATCCTCCTCTCTCCCAGACGTCATTATCCCTGCACCTGATTCCTCTCCCCTACCTACCGATGCTTCTCCTTCTCTAAAACCCACTGATTCTCCCCCGTCTGAAACACCAAAAGAAGCCCCAACACATGACCTTCCTTATTTCTCTGAAGCCTCTGAGGATGACCCTTACCAATAACTCAACTCCTCTCTCCTTGACTCCACGGCTCCCCTGGAGTCACCTGAAAAAGAAGCGGCTGAGAACATTATGGCCATTGCTTCTGAGAGTCTTCCCTCTAACGGAGCTTCTTCCCTTCCGGAACCTCAAGGGGAAGAACCTACATTCCTAGGAGATGAAGGGACCCTTGTCTTGTTTGAATCCCCGGTTCATGAGTCTGTCAAAGAAAAGTCCTGTGAGGAACCTGGTTATTCACTCCCTGAAACCAACCAGGAACCTATATCCCATACTCCTCCTCTAGAGTCAGTTCCTCCTCTCCCCATTCCTACTAATGAGGATGATGAGGACAAGATGGTCCTGAGTGCTCGCTTTAAGCTTCTCCAAAAAGTGCCCACTGCTGAATCATCTGCCAAGCGACCATCCACACGGTTGCAAAATAAGGAGGCACTTGACTATGCTCTGGCGAAAAGCAAGAAAAGCAGTAAAAAGAAGAGGAAAAGACTGATGAAGGAGGGGAAGAAGGTAGTGGTGGATGACGATATTCCTATGGTTGAGGTGGAAGAGGATGCAGAAGAGGAACCAAGTTCCTTGGTAACAAGAAAATCTCCCTCTAAAAGGTCTGTGGATGGAGTTGTGGATAAAGGGCAAAGAAAACCTCGTGTGACGCCTGTGAAAAGCAGTGAAAATCTCAAGCGAGCTGAAGTTGGTGAATCTAGTGTTAAAGGGTCCATGGCTGTAGAATGTTCTACGGGAAAGTTTGTGCAAAGGTCAGGAAAACAAAAAAGAGAAATGGAAACTGTTAAGGAACCAGGTTCAGTGCAAACAATACCAAGTGATAGTGGCAAGAGAATGTGAGGAGTCAGAGGGTGCTATGGGGTTGGATGTTTGACCTAGAGATTTGCGAGATGGCTGGAATGCGCCAAATTGTGGCCATGGGTGTGTTTCATAACTAGGACCATCTCTTCAATGTGAGTGTGCCCAAAGTGTATGAGGATGCAATTAAAGGCTCTTATGCATCTCTATTTACAACTGCTAGGGATCATATTTGTGTTCTAGTGGAGGAGTCGACATTGTTTTTTACGACGCTGCTCTGTTCCCAGTTCATCATGTTCCATCTAGGGGACTGTCTTCTATGAAAACTGATGCTACTGCTTGTGAGGGAAACTTTCGGCGAGCCATTGTTAAGGCGGGCACAATTCAGCAAGGGGAACGGGTCCACAAGAAAGCTATGCTCCCTGTTTACCAGCTCTTATTCGAACTGGTAAATAAGGTACTTCTCCCCCGTGATGAAAGGCGATCAATTGCCTCCAAGGCCGATTTGACATTTATGGAGGATCTTTATTCCTTCACCCCTATCAACTTGCCTGCTCTCATGATTGAACATATGAGAAAAGTGGTGAATGTCAAGGATGGTAATCATGGGCTCCCGTATGGTTTCCTACTTACTCGGGTATTTGAGTTCTACAAAGTGCCTATTGCAAACCCCCGAGTAGGGACCCACAAGCAGACCTTCTCCAAGATGACCTTAGGGGAATGTGAATGTTTTCAAAAACCTGGGGGTAGCACTTTTACAATATCCCAATTGATCAATGCATTGAATGATGCCAATGAGGTGATCCGGGAGTTGAAGGCTCAGACTGCTATTTTGGAGACTCAGTTGAGTCAAGCCTCTATGGGACCTGGTGCTGCTCATTCTTCAACGGAGGAGGTTACCCGTTTGACCAAAGAGAACACTGAGCTTAGGCAACAGGTAGAGAACCTGCGGGAAAAATTTATGGAGGAACAATTGTCTGCAAATGCCCGTATGGATTTGGTTCTCAAGACTCTTGCTGCCTCTTCCTCTAAGCCTTCCTCTTCTAGTGCCCCCTAGGATTCCGTGTCTGTCCAGTTTTTGTATGTTTTTTATGATGTTTGTGGTTGGTAGTACTTCTTTTTCTCTTTTTGTGTTTGGTAATTGGATCCCACCTAGCTGCTCTCGTTTTCAAAAGTCATCCTAAGCAAAGACTTCACTGTATTTAATAACTCTTTTGGTATGAATGAATCAACTTCTTAATGTTCTGATATTGCCTGCTTGCCTCTTCCTTCTGTTTTATATCATGTTATGTGCACACATGGGGCATGGGTTAGCTTTGTTAGACTTCTTTATGCTTTCTCTCGGATTATGCCTTTTTATGATGCCAAAAGGGGGAAGATATAATTGATAAATAAGAAGGGTTTAAGGGGAAGCACACAGACGGGGGGAACAATATGGGATTCTGGTCTTGTATCTGGTTAAGTTAGACTATATAACACTATGTAACTGTTCATCAATTATAAAAGTTTTTCATCATCAAAAAGGGGAAAATTGATGGGTTAGTATTCTGTTTTGATGATCTAACAAACTTTTATGTAAAGAACCAGATAAAGGACCTGATGCGTAACAAGCACAATCAGTTAGCATGAACTCAAGAAATATGGGCAGTGTACATCTGAACTCACAGGGAACAGATTAGGAACCTGATCCCTTAACATTCTCACTGACGGAAGTACAGGTCAACTCTACAGTTGGAAAGCTGTGACAGAAAAGTGACTGCTTGCAATTGTACACGCTACAGTGCAGTAACAGTGCAACAGTCACTTCCCATTGGTTGAAGACTGTACCAACTAAGCATAGACATCCTTCTTGGGATGTCCTAGGGATATAATATCTTGTTTGAAGACAAACAAGATATTCACTTGAGCATTTACTAACATTCTTCATAGCATTGAAGAACTGCTCCAGCATTGAAGACTCAAGTGTGTCAAGAACAAGAAGACAACTCTACTAAAACGGACCAGTTTCACTAAGTGTTCTTAGGTGTCCTTTAGTTGAGTTGTAATCTTGTATTTTGGTTTCTATTATATCCTATCTTGCTTTCTTAGAAGCTTTGTATTAGGTATCCTAAAATCATAAACCATCAGTGTTTGTGTTGTGACTAGTGTAGTCATAAGTTAAAGTCTTTGTCATTAGTGAGTAACAAAGTGGCTTGTAATAAGTGTATTACAAGTTAGTGGTTCAAAGTCGTAAGAGTGTCATTACAAAGTGGCTTGTAATAGTTAAGATTACAAGTTAGTGATGTTGAAATCCTACCAGTGTAGGTCGTGGTTTTTGTCCCCTTAAGTTGGGATTTTTCCACGTAAAAGTCATGCGCCTCTTTTACCTACTGTCTCTATCGATAACTCTGAGGAAACTGATAAAGGACCAGGTCTCTTTCTAATTTGTGGAGCCCTAGAAACTATCAACCTTGGATCAAATTCAACTATAAAATTAGTTAACTCAAAGAGATGAGAATTATCCAAAATCATATTAAGAAACCATAATTCATTCTCTCAACTATTGTGAGACACTTAAACTGTATTCAGTTAGTTGAGACACTTTACTGTATTCAGTGGAGTGACTAAGTACATACTAAGTAGAGTATATTTTTCGTCATCTTTTAACTTTTCTCTTTCGCGCATGGAATAGGGAAGTAGGAACTAGGAAAGAATGAACACCATACATAAGGAATATTGAGAGCCATGATGGAGTATATGATGTTACATAGGTAATACCTAGTGGTGAAGTATGTGGAAATAAGGGATCGTACAACTATTCAATCAAGAATGTTCTTGTCACTTTCAAAAAAGATTTTTGCATTTAGATTACTTTATGTGAAGTGAGAATTATAGAGGAAGAAATGGAGAAATGTCCAGCAATAAGTGTGGAATGGGAAAGTGGGCCATTACTGATTGAGAAAGAATTGATACCTACAAGCCATGATGATCTGGTTAATAACAGACGTGAATTCAACATTTTAAATTTGTAGGTTTAAATTCCATTAAACTTTATTTTTTATCGTAATGATTATTGGCGTAGTATATTAATATATATTTGGAAAAAATTCAACTACATAAACGTAATATATGCATCAAAAGCAGTAGGTTATGTTGAATTTGCAAGCCTTGGATCCATCACTGAGCTAAGATTTACTATTAAATAATGTTTTTTATTTGGACATTCGATACAATACTTGAGACCACTAACCTCATTATTCCAAATTTATGTCAAATATATCCATTAAAAAAATAAAAGGCTTCTTACTAAAAAGTTCTTCATGTTCTTTCTCTGAATAACTTTGTCTCCATTATGCCCCGCGTTAAATGCTAAAGTTCTCGTAAGTTTCTCAATGTGAGGTTAAAAAATCCAAAAGTTAAATCCCATCAATGAGAGCGCACTCTGATTATTCTATTTTTCTTATCGTACTTTTATTCTTTATCATTCTACTCTTCACTAATTCGCATTTTCTGTTCTAACTTATATATTCAATTCACCAATTTCCACTCTCAATCTACTTTATTTCACATATATTGTATAAGTTAGTCACCAAAGCTTTGATAGATGGAAATAAATCATCTATTGTTACCTCTCCTGAAATTTTGAATCCTTATCTAGGTCACACTCTTGGGCGTGCAATTTGTGTAACATTAAGATTTCTTTCGTGATCATTGATTACTGATGTTTGTGTCTTTAAATTTCCTTTCACATCTCCTTCGCCTTTGTTCCCTACACTCACAAAAATGGCTTTAGAAGCACTCATAATTCCTTAATTAATTAGGCGAATGTGGATTTTGGTGCCTCTTATTTGTTACTCCATATTCATGTCAATCACATGTCAATTCTTATTCAATATTTTTGTACTTGTTATTTAACTCTGCTTATGCGATTAGCTCACATACAAGTTTTAAACTCGGGTCAAGAGAGGATCAAGATTGCGGTAGGTTGATGAGAGCCGGCATTAGTCAAATATGTTAGAACAGGCGCAGCGGAAGCAACCAAACAAATTAGGCATCTAATATATGTAAACTAGACAATGCTATAATCACAAGATTAGAAGCACTAACTTCTTGAAATCGTTGGACAAAGCTTCCAAACAGCAAGAATCTAGGGATGCAGTCTTCTGCTATATGCCTAATAAAACCTTGGATGATTTTGCTTTTGGGTGGGCAAAAATAATACAACTCTGAAAGTAAGTAACTAGGTGAAATTCGTCCTCCTTAAGTAGAGTTGTTTTTGGCCGAAAATTGTCTTCCAAAAACGTGTAGGATTCTACTTGCACAAGTAGAATCCTAC
>MDKI01213846.1:0-62633 GCA_005239505.1 Nicotiana paniculata
TAATAATAAAAACCTCCCAACTCCTTCACATCTCTTCTCCACTTCCCCACTTCACTCATGCCTTGGATTTTGAAGATGCTTCTCGGTGAAGCACCATAGTCTATATACAAAGAAGAGATTCAGAATTGAAGAAACTTGGATTAAGCACAAGCGTAAATACGAAGAAATGGAACTTACCTGCTTCAAAAGTCGCTGAGCCTCTTCGAAAACAAATGAGGCATCTGGATCGGGACCATAGTCAACCCCGGCGAAGCATTCCCGGAATATATCATTCCCTTCATGGATCGGTCCCACGTCGAGAGTTCTCATATCCCGAGCGTCTCGGAAGTGCCTTTCGGAGAACGTGGGACCGGGCGGCGAATCATCTATATTAATTTTCCCAAGAGAATCGCTCGGGTCATTCTCTTCCCTTTGAAGGGCCTTAGAGCTAGACCCTTCAGGCACACCCGCCGGTTGCTCATCGCAGCGGGATACATTTCTATCACCCAATGGCTCGGGGACTCTGCTCGGACTTCCCTCCAAAATTTCCTCGGCGCGAGATTGAACAATCTCGATCGTCACTGGATCAGCGACCTCGGAAGCCTCAGTGCAAGCCCTCTCCCGAGCTATCAACAAGCAGTCGTCATACTATGACACCTCGTCCTCCTCCCGAAGTCGTTGAGCCACATAAGCAGGTAAGGCAACGGGGCCGATCTTCGATTTCCGGACCCTGCTCTTCCTGAGCTTCGTGGTGCCGAGAGACGAGGCCTCATAGCCACATTTTCAACAAGACCTATGCACAAAGAAACCAAGTAAATAAGGATTACATTACAAGGAAAGCTTCGATGTACAAGCAAAAGAACTCACCGTGATTTTTGGCTTCCCATGGCCTTTGGCCAAATCGCGCCAGCTACATTCGGCATAAGTAGAGGTGGAGGCCAGCTGCCGAACCCAGCCTTCGATATCCGGCATTGCACCGAGAAACCAAGGAGAAGATGCATCACGAGAAGAGTACATGAGTCAGCAAAAGAATAGAAAAAAGTAAAACAGTAAATACCCGAATCGAAGTCGCACTTACGTTTCATGCTCTATTCCTCAAGGAATGACATTTTCTCGACCGGAATCAGATCAGAGGTTTTGATTCGGACGAATTGGCCCATCTAACCTCGGTCTTTGTCTTCATCAATACTTGAGAACACCGTCTTCGTAGCTCGACGCTGCAGCTTTATTAACCCGCCTCAATAAAGGCGTGGGCTATAGAGTCTTATCGGATGATCGAGGGTGAAGGTCATCCTCTGGGCCTTGCTCAAAAAGAACCTGATCAGGTTGACAATGCGCCAGAATGAAGGATAGATTTGATCGAGCGTTACTCGGTACTGGCGGCAGAAGTCGAGTATGACCAGGTCCACGGGGCTCAAACCCAGAGTGAAAGGTTAGGTATATACGCTGAGGTACCCTTTCACATAAGTGGTGATATCCTCCTCGGGGGAAGGAACCACCACTTCCATATTTACCCAACCACAATTCTCTTTCACCCTCTCGAGGTTACCTTACAATAAATTGCATCATTTGCCGTTGTTTCATGATATCACGCACCATCAATATGAAAAATAAACTTGCAATATTATAAAGAAAATTATGATACGGAGTAAAATTATATATAAAAAAGTAGAGTAAATGATAAAATAAACTATTTAATAATAATGAAGGGTGAGATGAGAAAGAGATAAGGTAACGACGCGATCACACCAAATCGGTTGTTACATAAAGTGGCACATTTCCTCGTTACGTAACGACGGATTTAACGATACAATACAATAAAATTTAAATAACAATTAAAACAAACATCGTATTTAAAGTAAAATACGATACGATACAATACGTAACAACCATCCAAGCAAGTTGTAAAACGTTGTTCAGTATGCGGAAGTGACTGCACAAGGACTGGACTGCAACTGCCTAAAAGAAATAAACTGTATAAGAAATACATGCAAAAATTCGTATACATTATGCCATCCAGTTGCTGGTCCCGTTATTTGTTTACAAAGATCATGAACCAAAGACACGTATAATAGTTTGCAGCTATGCAAAAATGGTTATCTTTGAAGCTGTTCTAGCTCATAAATTTCTTAGTTATTGTGCAGGGAAAAGAACTTGGTTGCTACAACTGCCTACAAGGTGAATGTTCCTCTTGTCATCAAACAAAGTGTTAGAAACTATTTCCTATTATTTAAAACAGGAAGAAAATAAATGTAGTATGATTTTCTTTACCTTACCAATATGTGTAAACTACAAATTTCCTTCTTGAATGAACTTATAAATATATGCAAAACCAAGCTGCTTATACCTTTTTCCCTGTTCAGCATCTTCTCCTTATTTTCGGCTCTGGAACCACTTCATGACTCTATTGCAGCTGTTTATCAGCAAAAGAAACTTGAGCCTGTGCAGCCATCTAGTGTATTGATTGACAAACACATGCAGTGCAAGAATGCAGCGCCAACAACTCAAAATACCAACAAGAAGTCCCGACCAAAAAGAGTATTGGCAGAACAAGGAGGAAAACGAGCATCAAGCACAAAATGCATGTCGAAATTTCATCACAAAGTCGTGGTCCTATTTTGTGAAGCTTAATTTTGAGAGAACTGCAGCAGCTTGGTCACCACCTAGAAGGAAATAAGGATGTCTAAGAGCCGCAGCAGCAGATAAACGCCCACCTCTCTCTGAAATAAGTTTTGTAGCCAAATCCCACCCTCTACCAGAGTCAAGATCGAGAATACTGAGATCGGGCCTCATCCTAGTCTTTTCTCTCCATCTATTCAAGTCATATCCAATGACCTGTAGTTCTCTATTGAAGTTCTTTAAGCCTGCTGTAGACCTTAAGTTCGGTACTGCCATTTGCAGAAGCACTATTCCAGCAGAATATGTGTCAAAGAGGTCGGGACTGTTTAGCTGCAATAACAAGAGTTTTCATGCTAAGTACTTATAAAACATGAACTCGGCAATAACATCATGGTCAGATTTTTTTCTAAAAGACACAAAGTCTAGCGTGGTAATGGAGTTGACCCATGTTTTACAACTTTAGTCATTCCTTTTTCCCTTTGGTATTACTTACATATGTTGAAATTTATTTAGAGCGATTCAAAATTAAAATGTTCCTTTTTGGACAAGATACAATATTTTGTGAAAAGGTGTTAAAATTCTTTAAAGGATACACCAATTCTTCGTGAAAAGGTGTTATCCAATATTTAATGTGTATATCTATTCTTGAAAAGATATGTTAGTTACTTGTTGAATCTCTATAAATACCTATCCATATGACTTGAATTTCTGCATCCTTTAACTCTCTCATTTCATTTCCTACCAAAGTGTCGTATCAGTTCACTCTAAATTCCTACAGAAGCAGTTGAGAGATTTAAGAGTTCTGTGGAATTTCTATTTGAGTGCACATTAGAAGATTCCTGAGTGGTTCATTCTATCTATAGAATGTCATTTTTCTATTTGCACCTGGATAGCGATGAAAATCTACTCTGAAGTCGGCCCTTCCATAGCATACCATGAACTGGGTTTTTTACATCCAAAACTCTATATTCTTTTACCATTAATTGCTGCATCTTATTTATTATTAATTGTTCTTCTGAACAGACCTTAGCTTCCATCTCTAATATTTTTCCAACAACATATAGAATCATTTTCTATGTCAGGCTTACAACGAAGTGACAAGCAGTATAAATCCATGTCTTAGAATGATACCTGCCATAAAACTGGGGAAAGAAGTGCCGCAACTGGCTCTGGTGGTGGTTTTGGAGTTTCTTCTGGCATTACATAGAGTTCAGGTGGACAATAATCTGGATCGAGTAACCCGCGGTCAGGCACATAATTTTTTCCAATCCGAAGATCAGTTGCTGCCCCAAAATCTATCAGCTTGATTTGTCCCTTTTTCGTGACCACCAAGTTGGATGGCTTTACATCTCTATGGACTATACCCGTGTCATGGATTTTCTTAAGGGAAGTAATAATCTGACGCATGATTTGTTTGATAATTAGTGCATTCCGTTGAATTGATTCCAATCCTTCTAAGACACGACCAAACATGATAGATTCCATGTTCAAGGGGAAGCCGCGGTCCTGCAGGTAATCAGCTAGGTCCCGATTTCCCTGTCACATAAAGCTCCTACATTATGGATGCAGCTTCCATCTAACAAGTTTTGACGCAATTCAACTAAACATCAATATGGCAAATAATTCTAAAATTTAATCATACTATCATAGAAAATTTCCAACAGTATGGAAAAAAGTGGATATGGTAACTGATAATTGCAACTAGTATTTACCTAAAATCTTAGCCCTAACATTCTTGCTAAGAGTTGAATACTTAAGCTCCTATTCTCATAATATTCTGGCGTTTATAAGGTTTAAAGAAACATTGCATTTAAACTTCTGAAGATTCAAACGTCAGAACATGAAGAAATAGGTCTCAGCTCCTCCCCTCAACACACCCTCGATTCTTTTTCTTCTTTTACTGGGAAATCAATGTAATGTATTTCTACTGATTCTGAACAATATACGTTGATGCAGCTAGTCCACTTAGGTGAATACAAACTGAGAGATGGACTTGTATTTGAAGACACAAAAGGTCATGAATAGTTATAAAGAAAAGGAATCTAGGTGGAAAAAGTACTTTAAATGGATCAATTACCTCAAATTTCCAGACAAGCCATTTCTCACCCTTAGTATATCGTGAGTTAGTTTTTTCAGCAACAAAGCTACCAAGAAACTCTGCACATGTCTCCGGAGCTGCTCTTGATAGTCTATAATTGAACCACTCTTCAAATTCACCGCATTCTACAGCACCTTGAACACCAATCTTAACCTATAAATTGAAAAACAAACTAAACTGTAGCTAGAGAAGGAACAGTATTAAAGATGCCAGATATAAAGCAAATGCAAAAGAGAAATAGTTCAAGAGCCGAGAATGATGACAGGGATTTTTAACATAACTATTTAGTTGAGACAAATAAGAGGAGCTGAGGACACAATCCAGATTAAAAGTATATTGAAGACACAATAGTCTAAACAAGATTTATGGAAGGAAATAATCTAGATCATTAAGATGTGGAAAACATAATCATAATCAAGCCTAAAATATTTACAAAGAACTCACAGCTTAGAACCTTGATAAGTTTAAGGTTAGTCAGTATAAGAGCAGAAAATAGCTACTCTCTCCATTCCATTTTACGACACTTCCCTTTTTAATCCATTCCCAAAAAAGTGACACTTTTCTATACTTGAAAACTCTTCTTTTTTTCATAACCATGATGACCGTGCCGGGCCAGCTTGCGCGCACTTCGACTAATTCAACGGGATACCTGCTACCTCCCACCACCACAGGTATCAGGTAACTTTGTTCACCAAGACTTGGATATATGGGAAGAAATCATATAGTATAACTGCCTCTGAGATTTGAACATGAGGTCTCGTCGTTCGATACTTGAAAAGTCTTTAACTTGAATCTTCTCATTTAACCCTAATGACATGCTTTTATAGCTAAAGCGATGTCGTAACATATATAAAACCACAAGTTCTAAGAGGTCGTTTGGTATGAGGGATAAGGTGGGATAAGATGCGGATTAAATTATACTGTGTTTGGTTGGCGATATAAATTTAATTCCAAACTTAATCCAAGATATCCCATCTTATCCTACTTTATCCCATCAAATGTGTAATTATTTTATCCCATATGTGGTATAAATTAGTCCTGGAATTATAATTTAGTCTACGTACCAAACGACTAAATGTATTCTGGTATCTGCCTAGAGTCTTTCTTTCTTTAATTATGTACCCAATCAAACATGACCATATATAATGAAACAGAGGGAGAAGGAAATATTTATTTAACAAGTATATTATACAAGTGATGATACTCAAGCAGTAAATCAGGGTTAAGTATTGCTCATAAATGGAGAATGTTAAAGGATAAATCATCTCATTACCTGTTTAAGAATGACCTTATCCTTGAACCTTGAGTCAGTGATAAGTGATTTTACTGATGATCCTTTTTTCCTAACAATTTCATCCAAATTTACATTCTTGGGAACAATAACCCCAGAATAAACAATCCCAAATGAACCCTCTCCCAATCTTTCCCCAACCAAAAAATCACTCATTTTAAAACTCCTTTTCCCACTCAAACTATCCAACCCCACTTGAATAGGTGCTAAAATATAAGCATCAATTGCACCAATTAAAACTCCTGGTCTAGCAGTTAAATAAATCCAAGTAAGCCCAGCAAAAACTAACAGCCCCAACTTTTGCTCTTCAGGTAATTCCCCAGTAACTTCTTGAAACTGGGCATACCCAGATTGGAAAATTGGGAATTGAGATAAAGAATGGTCTAAACTATTAGAAATGTCATTAACAAAAGAATTGCAAGTAATGGTATTGTTTCTTTTGCAATGGTTGGTACAAGACCAAAAATAATAGCTTTTTGAAATGGGTTTCAGTGGTGAGAAACAAATTGTTGCAGCAGCAGGACAAAGCAGAGACGCCATGAATGAATAAGAGTGTGTCTGTTTTTTTTTTCCCAGAGAGTGTGTCCTCAGTATAGTGTCAGCAGAGGTAGTATTTTGTCCACGTGGCAATCCTAGGTTTATCCTTTTTGGCCATGGTTGTGTGGAGCGTGAAAAAACAACAATGCATTTTGTAGCCAAGATTTGGTTATCAATGTAAAAACTGCGAACTGTTTTCTTGCATTATCTATTCTGTATTCGGTTGCAAGGGGAGTAGATAGATGAATGGTTTGATTAGACTTTGATTTTTGCGAAAATATGATGGCTAGTTAGTATTTGGATTGATAATTGAAAAATAATCGATACTTGTAAAGTCATCAAAAAATAATTATTATTTTACTGAAACACAGAAAGTTCTAGCATAATATGATGGATTATGTAGCTCCTACGTATAATCTTTCAGCATATTATGTTGTAACTCCAGCACACGGAAAGTTCCAGTAGAAGATGTTGGATTATAGAGCTCTTGCGTTTAAACTTTCGGCATATGCTGGAACTTCAGCCTATTATGTTGGAATCTCATATATAAAAAATTCGATCCTCAATATATTATATTAGAATTTTTTGTATTTTTACGGATGTTTTTGTCGCCTTTTTCCTTGTTCTTCTTTTTTCTTTTCCTTTTAGCCTGAGAAATATAGTGTAATTAGGCAAGTACCAACTATTGCTTAAGGTAGAGATTGGGCATACACTTTGCTTGAAATTGTAGTCAACAAAAATTTTCACTCTTAGAAGTTCTAAGATCAATTCTTCTTACAAAGAAAAACTTACTAGCAAAAGATGAATGGTTTAATTTGACTTGATTGAGGCTGGGAAAAAGCTCTGCTCCTTGTTTTCTTTTTTTCTTTTTCTTTTTAGCCCGACAAATAATTACTATGTGATACTTTTTTTATTTTTAGAAAATGTCAGTTTGTAAGCTTTAGGGAGAAATTTGATAATTTTTGCATTTTTTCCATGTGCTTTACTCATGTGACAACTTAAAACGATTATCATTGTTAAAGTATGCCAATTGAAGCTTCCTAACAAATGAAGAGCATATATATGATAAGTTTAGTATTCCTTCCTTTCTGGTTTATATGAATCTTTTCGATTTTCGAGATTTAAATTATATAAATTTAGACCAATATTTTAAAATACGTTTTTTTTATTATACTAGTATCTATGAATATGCGTTGCATGTTAATAATGACACGTGATGATTTAAACATTTATTTATATAAAGGAACAATAAAATTTTATTAATTAGAGAAATTTTCTGTCTAATAATACAACAATCATCTGAATACTGAAAAATATTATTACATTAGCATAATACATGAATTTAAAATAAAAGAACATCATCAAAACTTACACAAACGATCAATTTTGTCATGTTAGTTAGATAATATGTATTATAGTATCAAAATATTTAATGTGATGGTATCGTAACGAACATGGACAAAAAAATTTTGTATATGTTTCCTTCTAATGTTTGGTTGCGCTGTATTAACCAAAACTCTTGTTATCGATCTTGATATCCCCCTTGAAAGTGCAACATACCATTGTTCGTGCAAGAAAATATATTGCGGTAAATATAGTCCAATATTTAGGATGTTTATCCTTGTACTTTATTTATTATATTTGTAAAATATAAACATACTAAAAATTATTTTCACACAAATTTAAAAAGATATTCCTTAGTTTCGGAAGACGAAAGTTGAATTCAAGGATAAGAATATACTTAGAAGCACATTGACCAGTGTCATAATTTTTGCATGTATGACGTTACTGTCAAAACTTCTATATACCATGTGTGTGTTATTACATAAGCTATTCGACGTATCTAAGTTTTTCAGTAGCATGACAGACATATTTTTCTTCAAAATCAACCATTATACAGTGGGACATCAATTTTAACTTAATCTATTATATATACGGTGACACTAACATACGTAAGAAAAAATAAACTTGAACATATATGGTAGAAGGTCATTTGGTATTAAAATGTTTAAGTATTCTTCTTGGTAGTAATTATTGGTATCATTTTCTGTTGAGTAAAAAAAATTACTAGTATACTATTTTGCAAAATCAACCTTTTATTTAGTTGATCAACATATTCATTTCGGCTAGCTAAGATGTCTTTTTAATTCTATCATGCGATTTGCACAAATTGCGTTTTAATCTAATGATAGAAATATTTCTCTTATTAAATGCGCTACTATTACTAGTGGGATTGATAACCAAGTATTCAGGAAGAACCAAATCATCTTTTATTGGATGCTTTTATAAGTTTTTGGCACGAAGCAAGAAGACATTGAATACTGGATATGTTCTTACTTTATATTTCTTGTCAGTTGAATCTTTTTCATTTGAGGCCAAAGCATAACTTTGGCAAGTTTTATAGTCTTTGCTTTTGTCGATTTTGGAACTGTTGGTAGTACTTGAAATAAATTACCTCCTAAACCATTAATTTTCACAAAACGGTTCATTAATATCTAATGTATCTCTAGAACTCCGTGCAATTATTTCAATCATTTGACACTTAGTCATAAGTGCTTCATCCCATATTTTCAGTTTTACTTCCCTTATAAATATAGCACCATTGCTCAGCTTTGATATATTTGTGATGGTTATTTAAGTTATTTGAAGAGGTATATCAAATCTGAAGTGAGTGGTCTTATAATAAAATCATTGTTGGTATACCACTTGCTATTATTGCTAACAATGTAATGCTTCTTGATATGATATTTGCAAGTAATGCATGCATATATTATTTCGATTCTGACGGAGGCATCTACAAAGAATAATCCCGTTATGGCAGAGTCGATTTTTTATAATATAGTCTTGAAAGCTTGTTCTTGTTTAGAATTTAGCTTTGATTGTGCTTCCTCAGGCACTTATATGACATTTTGATTTTATATACTAACTTCTTGTGTTCTAACACTCTTTTTATGGAATAAATTTATGTATTTTAAGATTTTTTAAAACTTGAATAAGAATTTTACTCATATGATGAATTAAAAAATAATAGAATTGGATTGTCTTGCTCAATAATTAATGAAAAGATTTAAGTATTTAGTTTTAACATAAAAAATAATTTATTCTATCTTGATTCAGATCTTAATATTAGTCCATCTCTTGTTTTGAATATTTAATCTTAATTATAATTTTACCAACGGTAAATTTTATTTTCGAAGAGTAAAAAATTGATATGACATTTCACTTTTAGATCTTTATATTTGTAGAATCATTAATGGTATTGACTCTTACCAACTATTTTTTTTTTCACTTTCTCACACATTTATATTCTTAAATATTTTCTTAGTTGTTGTTTCATAATTGGTTATTTGTTAGTAGTGCACGAAAAATTAATTAAAAATATTATTTGAGTAAGAAAATAGCTCAAATATAATATAAACATATATTATCGTTGTGCTATTTTTTTTTCCCAATTTTAAGTCTTTATGCAGTCCATTTAACATTGCTTTTAATTTTCTTGGTATTTGACGTTATGGAATAGTAATGTATTGCCAATACGGAGAATTCTTATGAAATTGATTTTATTAAACTTTCATACATACTTTTAATAAGAATCTAATATATAAAATTTTATTAATTTTAAAATCCTAAAAATTAAAAATTAGCATAGAAGGTAATGTAGTCCAAAATATAGGTTATTGCAGTTATGTCCTTTCCCTATGAGTTATTCCGTTTAATATTTTAGGGTAATTTTGGTATACTACTATTGTATTTATGCTTCTATAATAATATAGATCTCCTTTTGCTAAATGAATTTGGACAATATAATACATTCTCAAATTAAATTAATAATAGGACATTATAATACGTTTTCAAATTAAATTAGTAATAGAAATTTTTAAGAAGTATATCCTAAAAGTAATAGGATTGCATGACTAAAGATATTTACTTGTTCAATTTTATATGAATTATACAACCTGAATAAGTTGGGTAGCACTAAGAAGGAATATGTGGAATGTAAGTTCAGCGATATGACAGGGAAAGCGGATGTGGAAGTCAGGTTTGACTCACAGGTCATCCTCAAGAGATAAAGTTTTAAGTACTTAGGGTCAATTATCCAGGGTGATGGGGAGATCGACAAGGATGTTACACACCGTATTAGGGTGGGATGGATGAAATGGAGGTTAGCGTCTGGAATCCTGTGTGACAAGAATGTGCTACCAAAACTTAAAGGTAAGTTCTATAGAGCGGTAGTTAGACAGGTCATATTGTATGTGGTTGAGTGTTGACCAGTCAAGAATTCACATATCCAGAAAATGAAAAGCAGAAATGAGGATATTGAGATAAATGTGTGGGCACAGTAGGCTGGACAAGATGCGGGAAGCGCGACTTAGATGGTTCGGACACGTGCAAAGGAGAATCCTAGATTACCCGGTTAGGAGGTGTGAGCGGTTGGCTTTGGCAGGTACGAGAAGAGGTAGAGTATTGCCTAAAAAGTATTGGGGCGAGGTGATCGGACAGGACATGGCGTGGCTCCAGATTTCCTAGGACATGGATCTTGATAGGAAGGTATAGAGGTCGAGCATTAGAGTTGTAGGTTAAGGGGTAGTCGAGCGATTTTCGCCTTTGTCCCGGTTTTCCTCTTTGTACCGATGAGTATGATAGTGTTTTGTCTAGCCCTGCTAGCGATTTATGTTGTGGTCTACACTTTTGCATAATATTTGTGTTGTTGCTTTTCCATTTATCTGATGTCTTTCACGTTGCTGATATTATTAATTCGGGTTTTGTTGTCACATATCTATTGTCTCTGAGCCGAGGGTCTCCCGGAAATAGCCTCTCTATCCCCTCCGGGGTAGGGGTAAGGTCTGCGTACATTCTACCCTCCCCAGACCCCACTTGTGAGATTTTACTGGGTTGTTGTTGTATACAGCCTGAAAATAATTATACTAATAGGATTCCTGAAGGTAATCATGTAGGATTCCTAACGTGTAGTATTATATCCTAAAACTAATAGGATTATAGGCTGATATCTAGAATTCTAGTTATGTCCTTTTATTAGGAGTTATTATGCTTAATATTATAAGGTTATTTTTGTAAATCAATATTGTATTCATGCTTTTACAATAATATAGATTAGCATAATTTATAGTATTTTCATATAATTTTGAATATTTCAATTTAAACTTTATAAGATTAATTTGATCCAATTTAACTTTTAAAGATTAGTTAAATTAACTTTGGAAAAGTATTAGATAAACAAAAACAGAGATCATTTTGTAAAACAAACTTTTAACATAAACAAATTTTACAGGTGGTAATATTAAACATTTTTTCTTTTATTTTAATTTAATTACATTATCATTTGACGGCCTAAGGAAAGCTTTTATCAGAGGACACGTCACAGACACTGAAGGGGCAGTAATCTCCTCTGGGGATGAGGAATTTTCATGAGCAAACTCTCAAGCTCGAGCTCACGTCGACGACAGTGAAAAGGAATAGTAATGATTGACGAGTGGCTCAGATTTTAACCGGAAAAATTCCCTGAATTCCAACATTTTTTGTGCAATGTGTAATTGCTTTTCTACTACCTTCTTTCCTCATTCATTTGGTTTCACTACTTCCAAACTGACCCACAAAACGCTACTCATCGATGGTACTCCTCACTTACTTCTCAATTCAGAACTTGGAAATAACAGGATACAGTTTTCCAGTGACTGTTTCAAACCAAAAAGGAACTTACCCAAGTCGAATCTCTTTAATATCGATGGGTATGAATTTTCTGACGATTTATGGCTTAAGGACAAGAAAGAAACTGAAATTCCTCTCAGAACAGCTCCAATAACAGAGGAACATGTGGAGAAGGGTGAATTAATGGAAAATGGAGCGGATTCTGTGGACGTGGACTCTAACTTGAACAGGCTGGAGAAGGGAATTGTGCGGAGGAGGAAGCAAATGATGAAAAGGTCGAATATGATTGCAAAGCAAGTGATCAGCATTCGTTCTGCTCTCAGCTTCGGCTTTGTTTCCCAGCTTTGGGTCGACATAAATTCTGTACAATTCGAAATCTTTTATACTTCAAATTGTCTTAGCATTTTCCTTTTCTTCAATTCAAATTTACCGAGCAATGTATAGGGTTATAACATATTAGCAATTGCTAATTAGTCTATCTCATTAGCATATTAGCAAGTGCAATCCTCTGATTTGTTTATTACTATTTCAGTGGATTGTTTTCCTAGTTGAAGTGAGGCCAAACTTACTTTCTGGTGAAGTGGAGAGATTTCTGCTGGAGGATGTCAAACAGGTAACTGTCGTAAAAATTGTAGCTTTCCAATGCCTACATTTTTACCTCAAGCTTGTAGCTCAACCGTTTTAAGATTGTTTCTTAACTAGTACAACATAGTATTATCTTAGATAATTAGCCTGTCATTTGTACCCGGCGGAGGCAAAAAAAATGCTAGGCGATTTCTTTCCATCTGCATAAGCCTTGAATCGGTGTTGGTGGAAGGTAGCAGGTAACCGGTGGAATAGTCGGGTGCACGGAAGCTGGCCCCGACACCACCATCATAAAAAAAGTTTATTTGACATTTATAGGATATATCAAGGTTTGATTGCATTTGGTTTCCCTACTGCTAATGCGATTTCATCATCATTATTAGGCCTGTTTAAGGAATGGAGTTTGCAGTACCAGGATACCACCTTTCTTAGTTGCTTTTCCAAACTAGTAAAAGACTATCACACATCCTAATTCTGCTAACTAAAGCCGAGCTCAAAGGAACAGAAAAAATAATAAAGCATTGTTCTAAAATGCTCTCTGGAACTGAGACAGGGCTGGAACTCCCACTTGGGCAGGGGTGGAGAATCTTGGACAATGGGTGGGACGACGGTCGAGCAATATTGCACGTGTGAAGATAGGTTATGCTGTTTGTGTTTTATTTGGAGCTAAACTTGAAAGAGTTTCTTTACCTTTAAGAAGCTTAAGAGATTTTCCTTTTAAGATATACTACTCAAAAGTCTCCACTTCATCAAAACATCCTGAAATTCTTTCGGAACGAGATAAAATCACGCACCTTAATCTGTTTGGCTTAGAGGGTACATAGATGGGGGTTTTCTCAGCTTTCAACCTTTTTCTGATTCCAAATTTATGTATTGCATTGATCCTCGGTAATTGCTCTTGGATAATGATTAACAATGTGTTTTCACTGATCATTGTAGGTTGGAGATGTTGTACTTATTGAGGATGAGAGTGTGATGGAAAATGAATTTAAGCTTGTTGGACTGCAGACATTGGTATGCTCTCTCACTTCTTATTGGTTCCTTTTGGAGATTACTGATACCCAGAGTAGCTGGGGAAGGTTTTTATTCATGCTCCTGGTCAGTTAACTTCTTACTGTCTCCGTGAACTAGAACTCTCTTTTCCATTGAACTGCTAAACCATGCAAACATGGAACTCATTGTGTAGATTCATTCTATATTTCCATGTGATGAAAACCTTAATTCTTCAGTAGTTATCGAACTAAAAAGTGGTTCATACTAAGAGCCGTTTGGCCATGAAATTCTTCACTTTTTTCGAAAAATTTTCACTCTTTTATTAAGATTAGTGTTTGGCTATAAATTTTTCAATTTTCACTTGAAAATGAATTTGGAAATTTTTTGAAAATTTGAAAAACTCCAAAAAGCTTTTTTTCAAAATTTTCACTCAGATAACTCACAGAAATTCAAAAACAACCCAAAATTATATTCATGTCGGAACACAACTCTAGTTTTCAAATACCATAGTCACTTGAAAAAAAAATTCACTTTTTTCGGAATTTTACAATTCTTAGGTCCAAACACCCACTTAGACTTTGGTAAGTTTACAAAGCTTCAGTACTGAGAGTTTATTTGGCTGTAGGACTTTTAAATTAACTGGATATGAATAAATTACATAATTGATCTCTATTGTTAATAACCAGCTTAGTCTTTTCAAGTCACTTTACTTAATATCATAAGGAAAAAAAGAAAACAAGAAGAAACAAAAAGGTACGAAAGCTATACTTGTAAATAACAATATAGAGTCAGTGGTTTATGTTTGACATTCATTGTCTTCCACCAAAACTCAAATGCAGCGAAATTTGGTTGATTTCTTTATAAATGTGAATAGTATTTGGTTTAGTTTTTTATTAATTGTGTCCCTCAAGCTCAAAAGCAATGAGTTTAGACCAACTTATGGACAAATATGAATAGTATTTGAAATTCAAACTAAATCCATAACAAGAAAAATTTGATGGTGATTAGTTTCTTTTCCAGTTTCCAACTATACCCTAAAATGTTATCAGTACTGCCCAGCTTTTACCAGCGGTACTGGCAAAAGAATTTTTTTTTAAACCAGCGATGAAATCAAGTGCAGTACTGATATTTCACAGCTGGTAAAGTCAAGGACCATCTAAAAACTGGTTTGACCATTGAGGACAGTTTATGAACAAAATAAAGTATGAGAATCAGAGTACATCATTAATGTTAAGAAACCAATTTGGTTATTTACTCGTGGAGTTTCATCCTTTTCCATTGAAAATTTCCTAGACTCTGGTCTCAATCTGATGACTAAAATTGATCCTGGCAAATCTAAAGAGTTAGTTGTGAAATCTATAACATTGAGATTGAAGCACCTCACAAGTCCCTCTTTGCTAATGGGAATGGCGTGAAGTATTCAAAAGTAAAGGATACTGCCTGACCAAGTACACTATGATAGTTTTTTCTATTAATTAACTAGTCCATGCATAATTGGCTCACATCCTAGTTGGCTATGAGCCTCCGTCGGGCTCATGCATGAAGTGAAAACATATGGAGTACCTTAGAGCTGAATTTGCCCAGGGGAATATCAGTTCTTGGATTAAGATGCAAAAGTTTGTTCTGGTGACTAATTGTACATATTAAGAAAATGCTTAATATTCAGTTTCAAATGGACTCATGTATCTTTTATTTTTTTAATTTATAGATTCAGTGTTACATTAATTGAAAATTATCAAGCAGCTCGTAAATATGAACCAATGATCACATTTGCTCTTTCTTTTAGTGTTGTTTGGATAGTCTAGTGCGGATCCAGGAAGGTAACTGATCTTGCTCCTAAAATGGTGAAAAAGAAAGGGCGATGGGCCAAATTTTAAAAAGAATGGCATTCCAGTGCATCTCATTCTTCTTTCACTTCCCCAATGATAAAGAGTTCAACTCGGATACATTATTTTTCCCCAGGCTTTCTGTCTCTTTAAAATCTTCATGGTTTTGCTGGAATATTTGAGAGAGTGCTTTCATGCTTATGGAATTGCCACCTCTTATTGTTTTCCTTTTCCCTACTTTTTTCTTATATTTAGTGTATGGCCTTTGCTTCTTTCTTCAGTTTTTTTTATATCTGTCTCTTCTGCAGGTGGGGTACAACGTTGTAACACCACGTCAACGGAATATTGGGAAGGTGATAAACTGCTTCACTTTTTCCAGTATCTGTATATACTATAATAAATTTTATATTTCTGTAGGTTCGTGGCTATACCTTCAATATAAATTCGGGGTCTGTGGAATCTCTTGAGCTTGATTGGTTAGGAATATCCGTAATACCATCCAGCTTGGTAGGTTAATACAAATACATTTTCTTTTAGTGCAGCTACTTGTGACATCCTCCTATTTGTCATTCTAGCTAAACTAGTGTGTTGCATTCTTGACACTTGCCCTTGGTTTATATCAGGTGAGCACCTATTGTCTGTTTGTTGAGGATGTGGTCGACGTTTTATCAGATACCATTGTTGTGCAAGACGCTGCAGCCTCACGCCTACAGAGACTTACAAAGGTACTTGGGAGTGTTATGGTCAATAATCAATGTTAAAGTTCTATCTGGGAGTGTTATGGTCAATAATCAATGTTAAAGTTCTATCTGCGCTGGCTTATGGATATCTGTACTTTGGGTTTTACCAAGAGAAGTGTCCACACACACACCAAACACTTCCCGCGTAAGTAAGAACTGACAGTGGATATGACCCTAAGTATAGTTGAATTAGAGAACAGATTCATGTGGTTGAGCCACAGTTGGGTTAAGTGTTATTTGATGGCATGCAATGATTTATTATTCTAATCGTATCGTAATGACATTTGCCAGGGGTTCTGGGATGCCCAGAAAATGACTTACTCTGCAGATGAAAAAGAAGAAGACAGTTTCTTAAGAAACCCGTATGGTAATTACCGGAATGGACGAAGGCGTAAAAAATCTTCAGAAAAAAAGTTAAGAAAGAAAATAAAAGAACTCACAGATGATTGGGAGCTCCCTATGGATTTCTTTTAACTTTTAATCTGCTAACAATGTACATCACACCTAAAGGACACTGATTTCTCTATAGTTTTTGTCTCTACAGTTGCTGAGTAGATCTATTATTTTGAAGATTTTGTTTATTCAGCTTGTAATCTGTGTAGTGCTTAATACAGTTGATGTAGATATTGAACTGGATACTTCTGAGTTCATGGAGCTAAATTTTATGATATAGTAGGTAAATACTTACCCGCACCGAGTTATCCAGTAACGGCCAATTGGAGACCAAAGTGACCATCTGTATTTATTTGTTTCTTCTTGAATTTTTATGACACAATAGCACTAGTTACCATTCTCCAATATTCCATATTTTGCAAGGACATGGAATTCTAAAGGTTACTTTATTTTATTATTGGGATTTGGGAGTTCGGGGAAGAGTGAATTGGAGGCAAAAGAAAAAGATGCAAGTGAGGGTTTATGAGATTCTTTGGAGTTTCCGTGAGATATCGTAGCTTAATATGGGGGAGAGATGTTAGGTGTATAACTTTAACAAGTTTTAGACCCTAGTAACGCATTTTAAAACTGTGCGAGTTTAGGCCCAAAACAAACAATATCATTAGTAGGCTGACTTGTTACATATAGTATCAGAGGCACTTCTCGTGCAACCGATAATGAGGCAAACTTCAGCGAGAACGTTGAGTCCTAAGGAGTGTATGTGACACCCTAGGCGATGGTGGGCAAATCTTAGTCAGGAAGCTGAGTCCTAAGGGGGTATATATGATATTGTAGACGAATCCCACATCGATAAAACACGAAAAATATGTTAGGTGGATAAGTTAACAAGTCTTAGACCCTAATGACGTATTTTAAAGTCGTGCGGGCTTAGGCCTAAAGCAAATAATATCACTAGTAGGCTTGGCAGTTTCATTCCAGTACCAAGATTATCTCTTTTATATATATATATATATATATATATATATATATATATAATGGTGGTGCGGGTTAGTTTGCATATACCTCTATTAATATTATTAGATACTTGATATCGCCCTGCGCTCTACGTCTGGAAGATTTACGAATCCCTCCTGCTTATGTTAAAACTTTCCAAGATCTGCCTCATGGGATCCATGTTGAAAGAGCCCCTTCCTCGATCCATATTCCATAGGTTAGGTATAGTGTTTGAATCAATAGAGAACCTTCTCTTCTGTATGAATCGATATTATTCCAACATATGTATCAGATAATCTGTTCGCGAAGACTTTAGACCTATGAAAAAAAATATCTTAGTGTTTTAGTCTCTATTGTGTGACGCATTTAATCCGTTGGAATAAAATTGCAAAAAGAATTTGAATCTTATCTTGTTTTCTACCTTTCCTGATATTAGTGGCTCAAAAGTCATTGAAACTTTCTTATATTTGGTGGAATATTTTCCTAACGTCTACAAGGGAGCATCATGTCACAAGTCATCGCATGATTCTCCACTAAAACCAATATTATCTTCTCAGATTTCTAATCCATTCTAACTTAATTTTTTGACTTTCTTTTTGTGGTCTAAAATAAATAGTTTTTTTAAAATTTTAGAATAAATTAATTATTTTTTTTTACATTACCCTTGAAGTAAATAATATCAAAGTATGTGTTAGGAGTGTTTATGTGAAGAGATAGTAAATGTTAATATGATCAATTTTATTGCTAATTAATATTAAACGGTGAATTTTTTAAAATGTGTGAAAACAACAAAAAGAATTATTTATTTTGAACCGGAGGAGTAACTAATTTTATATTAGGGGTTGGTTGAAATTTATCTTGTATTATTGGTCAGAATTAAAGCTTAAAACACTACGGTGTGTCCACTCTCACACACCCTCTGGTGTAAAACTTATCCTCTATAGATGTCATCAGTAATTATATAGTCTGCCGTTCCATTTATGAATCATCGTTTTCTTCTCAGTATGTTCTAAAAAGAATAGCACAGTTTTATGTTTGGTAATTTATTAAGTTTGAAACTAAAATTTTACCCTTAATGATATATTTTTATAATTATATAAATGTCATAGTATATACATTAAAGACCACAAGTTCTAAAGGTACTTTTAGAAGGTGTTTGGACACAAAAAATGTATTTTTGAAAAAAAGTAATGTTTAAAGTTAAGTTATTATGTTTGGACATGCATTGCACTTGAAAAAGCATTATAGTATTGTGAGTGACGAATTCTTTATTCCTTAATTTTGAACTAAAAAAATTCCTAACACTTAAAATTTCATGGGCAAACATATTTTTGAATAAATAAATAAATTTATGAACAAACGGTCCTTAATATGTAACAAAAGTCTTATGTGGAACATCGTTATATAAAATAGTACAAAGGGAATAATATATTACGTTAGCTAATACTCAACTCTGTTATAATCAATCCAAAACAGTATTCTCTTTTTTTTTAAATTACAAATTACATGTGAAATTCTGTGGAAAAAGCATGTATGAAAACCATAGGTACTACTATGTAATTTTTTATAATTATCAGGCATGTCTTTTAAAATTTTCGTGGTCCACAATTCCACCTTATGCTTCACTAAACCACTAATTAATTAATCTTAAGCGTCAGTTAAAAATTACATTAGTACCACTGGAGTGGATGACGATATTACGCTGACAGCATATGAATAACGTCATTGGCAACGTGTACCTCTTTTTACGCTCTTCAAAGCTCGTATCAAATCTCTATCCATTTCCATGCAAAGCCAAAAGTTATCCCATACTTTTCTCTTTAATTTTTTTTTTTTCTTTTTACGGGTGAATTTTCACCAATATTGCTAGACCGTAATTCTTACTTAATGGCGACGGTAACATATCTCATCAACATAATTGAATTAAAATTTAAAATTTATCTGAAGTTTATATATACATATTTTATAAATTTTTCAAAATATATATACAAAATTTGAATTAAATTTAATGAGAACTGTCGAATCCGTTGTTTGATAAAAAAATATGAAACCTTTTGTTAAATTATTTAAATAAAAAGGTGATGGGTAAATCCTAATTAAATATAATAAGTTCTAGATCTAACACGTGCTTACATAAAGAATGTATGACAACGTTAAAAACAATATTAAGTGATGTTATTACGGATGAATAGTGGAACGAGCAATACCTATATTAAATGGCAATAAATGTAAATAGAAGAAATAATTCACCCAGATATTGAATGAGATGGATGATTTTTTCCATCTGACAACAATGTAAGACAAATGAATACATGAATATATGAGATTTTCTTGGATCTGATGCGAGAAAAGGTGGAACAAACAACAAATGGAATAAATGTGGAAAGGTGATATTTTTGTATTGCTTTTCTAGAGTCAACTTTTCATGAGAGTTCTTATCAGAATGAATATATCCCCCTGCCTTCTCTCTTTTACTCTTCATGTGAGATGTTCCCAAAAACCCTAAAAAAGTACCGCAAAAGGAATATTCCTTACGAAAATTCCAAAGCTATACTAGTCGTTATTCTTTTTCCTGCCGCTCGACCTCGGCCTTGAATCGCTTACTCGGCGGCTCCATATTGTCAAGCCCCGGTCGACCTTGGCCTAGTCGCGCATGATGAGACACAATTCTCATACTTAGTCACCTCTTCATGTTGAATTTTCTTAGCCGATTTTTGACCCATACAGTTGTACTTTCATGCAGGCCCGCCCCAAATAATCAATATATTCGCAATCAACCTAGTTTTTTCAGCACGAGGCTAGCAAAAAAGTAAACTTTTTTTATCAAGAAAATTCAAAATATTAAAAAGTAAACACACAAATAAACCAACGATAATTTTTTGACAAAGGGGTTCGAACCCCCGTCCGTCGCCCTAGCTCCGCTCCTGCACTAGGCGTGGATATATTTTTTCAAAATTGTAAACAATTTACCCATTAACTGTAAATTATAATTGGACTTTTGAGTATGATGGTACAAGTGACCCAATATAATTGTAGGTTCATGAACCAAAACCATAACTGTCTAATCACAACAGTTAATAACAAAAACGATCTCAATCAATGCGCGTGGGTTTTGTCTTTCCACAAGCTAAGGACGAATTTTCCAAGCAATTTTCCTTAGAAGTTTAATCAATCAATACTTTTACTTATAAATGAAGCCTTCACGTCCCTTCACTTGTTTCTCAGTGTTGGTGAATTAGTTCAGCTAATTAAATGGAGTCTGAAAATTACACACAGTCTGATCTGGAAACGGTAACGGAAAAGTTGAATCGCGGCCGGGAACTCACGCGCCGGCTAAGAGAAATGATAAAGAAACCTGAAGCAGATGCCGGAGATGTATTGACTGAGGATTTGGTGGGCAAAATAATGAGTTCATTTAGTGAGACTTTATCGATACTAAGATCTAACGAATGCAGTGAAGTTTCTCAAGTTCTGAAGACAAGTGGTAGTTGCAAGACTTCGTCATTGAAAGATCGACGAGGGCGCTACAAAAGAAGGTGATTTTACCAATGATACTATTTGACTGATTTGTTTTGAAACCTATAATTTAAAACCATCCTTTGAAATTAATATGACTATAAATTAGTACTTATCTAATTAAGAATATAATTAAAAAATTTAAAGTGAAATATTTTTAATTATAGAAGTGTGTCATTTTTATTCAGATGGAATAAAAAGGAAAAAGTGTTATATAAATTGAGATAACACAATAACAATAATAACATATATGTATGATCTCATAATTGGGCTTTGGAGAGGGTAGAGCATATATACAAACCTTTCTCATATTTTGTGTAAGGTAAACAGATTATTTCCGGTAGATCCTCATGTAAGAAAATATCTTTTAAAACGGGATCACATAAATTGAGAGAGGAAGAACTATAGTATTTTTATGGCTACAAAACTATGCTATTAAAAGTGGGAAAAATGCCTAAAAATGTCACTCAACTTTCAGAAATGCTCTAACCATGTCATCCGTTAAAACTATGCTCATTTCATGTCACTGCCGTTACACCTTTGACTCACCTATGCCATTATTGAACTAACGACACAATTTTATTTTATTTTAATTTTTTTTTATGAAATAGGTGAGCCAAGTTTTTTAAAAGTGCTTTAAATGAGAAATAATTTGTATTTAATTAATTAATTTAAAAATATTTTTTAGCAATAATTAATGTTTGCCCAATGTTTTAAAAGTGCTACTAAATATATTTTTCTCAAAAAAGTATTTTGAGAAGAAATAATTTTTCTGCTTCTCAAAAATATGTTTCTGCTTTTACGTACTTAAGAACGCTTTTTTCCTCCTAAGAACTTAGCCAGAAACATAAATTTTAGAAGAAAAGTATTTTTGGCAAAATAATTACTTTTGGCGATCAAATGGGCTATTATTTAACTAGAAGGAAAGATGGTTGGTGAAAGTGAAACCAGAGGAAATTTGGTTGGATTCCTTGATGCCCATCGACAGTTTTGTACTTTAACTATAGAAATACAAAATTATGAAAGACAATATTTTAAGAGCATTATGGTATAAAAATGGGTTTTAATTTTAGAATTATTGTTGAACAATGATGTAACAATTAACAAGGGTAATTTGATCCTGGTACTGTTTCTAGGGAAGTTTAAGATGAGTGAAATTTCAGGTTTAATATACGTTTCTAACAAATGATTTTTCAACCTTTTCATACAGGAAAACTTTAGAGACAACAATTAAAGAAACCTCAACTTTAGTGGATGATGGCCATGCATGGAGAAAATATGGTCAGAAGCATATTCTCAATGCCAAATATCCAAGGTTTGAGTAGCCATCTTCACTTTTTTTTAAGCATACGAATATATATTTCTTTTATAACAATAGTGTCCGCACTAATTTGCACACACTTTGTCTAATTTCACCCATATATCTAGATGCGGACTAAGGATTTGAAAGTCACATGGGTACGTTGTCGAATAAAAGTATGATCAAATGCTGGAGTCGGAGTCGAACCCAAACAATACATTAAAAGTCAAGTTTGGCCCCCCTAAATCAACTAATGCAATTGCCGTATATTAACTAGTTACTTGTATATATATAATTTCTTTATGTTTTTGGAAAATTATAGTGATTGACATATGAATAAAAAATATGCAGGAACTACTTTAGGTGCACTCATAAATTTGATCAAGGATGCGAAGCAAACAAACAGGTGCAAAGAATTCAAGAAAATCCGCCACTATTTCGAGTCACGTACTATGGTCATCACACATGCAAAACTTTTCCTCAAGTTTCTCAAATAATCTGTGATTCTCCAACTGATGAACATTCTTCAGTTCTACTTAACTTTAATTCTACCAATAATCATCACCATTTTTATGATATGATGGTGAGAACTGTTGAATTTGCTGATTTATCTTTTGAATTTTAAACATTAACTCTTTTCTTAATTAATTTCTCGTGTAATAGGGGAATATATATATATATATATATATGTGGTTCAGAATAGGTGTAAATGTTTTGTATAATATTGACGTATAGTTTTTAGCAAAGCACTAGATGGTTTGGAATGAGAATGATTTTTGCTTCAACATATAGTATTTCTTTTCTATTGTTTGTTGTGAATGATGTAACACTCTATACAAAAGACTTAGTGGGCGTTTGGACTTAATAATTGTAAAATTTCAAAAAAAGATTTTTTTTTTTCAAGTGGATATGGTATTTGAAAATTAGATTTGTATTTGGACATGAATATAGTTTTAGGTTGTTTTTGAAAATTTGTGAATAATTTGAGTGAAAATTTTAAAAAATAACTTTTTGAAATTTTTCAAATTTTCGAAAATTTCCTAAATTTATCTAAGTAAAAATTAAAATTTTTATGACCAAATATTGATTTAGAAAAAAAGTAAAAAAATTCTTATGTCCAAACGGGCTCTTAAACTAGTGATTTGATGTAGGGATTTTTTCCTTCCTGTACCATTAATGAAACTTTATTATCAAATATGTACATATTTTGTAAATTACCCGACATGTGCACTATTTTTCTATAATTTTTATATCATTCATTAATTAGTAATTAATAGTAGCTGAATCTTCCTAAAATGGCGCTCTAAAACCACTTCCGAAATTCCATTCCGAGCTCGATATCAAAATTTTCCTTATCGACCGAAATCGCTGAAAATCTAACTTTCGCCAATTCAAGCCTAAATCTACTGCAAACCTCCAAAACACATTTCGAACGCGCTCCTAACTCTAAAAAAACTCAACGGAGCTAACAGAGTCGATGTAATTCCATTCCGCGTCTGTCTTCACACAGTTCTGACTACAGTCCAATTCCCAAGGCTTAAACTCACAATTAGAGACTAAGTGTTCTAAAACTCTCCGAATTCCATAACTAATCGCTCCGGCAAGTCCCAATAGCAGAAACAAATGTGGGAAAAACAATTATTAGGGATCAGGGCTCTAACTCTCAAAACGATCGACCGAGTCGTTATAGCTCGAGTACAAAGGGAAGTGTAATAAAGTCCCGTAAGTCCACGATCGACAAACTAATAACTGTCTAATCACGCACGCATTTCCCGAGCTTTTGGCCGCTAACTAAGTAGGCGTTTGGCCATAAGTTTTGGATTTTCTTTTTTTCAAAAATCAAAATTCAAATATGCATTTGTCTATAGTATTAACCTAATTTTTGGGAGATTTAAAACCAAAACTTCAAATGCTTAAGATCTCTTTTGGGCCAAATCATGACCATTTGGAACTTTTTAGCTGATTTTTTTTTTTTGAAAAAAAGACTTTTTAACATGTAAAACTCACACCAAAATTCATGTCTAACACATTTTCAATTTCAAATCAAACGTCGTCCAAATCAGTATTTTCAAAAAATAGTTGGGAATCCATTTCCAAACGGGTCTTACATGAGCCCGCTTTCTTCTTCTTTTGTTTTTGGCGCCATTTGACAGCTTCTTCAGCAAGCTTCTCCTTCTGGAAAGTCTAAACCCTTTATCTGTTTCTCTTAGAGTGATAAAATTCCCAGGCTACCTGAAATTTGCTCATCTTCTTCATTGTGATTTGTGACATGATCCGAAGAGAAATATGAGACATTCATTGGTTCAGAAACGGGGGGTATGTCATCTTATCCACCATTAATTTATTCCTATTTTCCCGCATCATAATTTCAGTTCACTTTTTATGTGGTTTGGTATGGCGAAAAAAATTATTTCTTTGGGAAAATCATTTTTAGGAGTTTGGTTTAGTGTAAAATTTGGTGAATAATCGTGCAATGCCTCGAGTGTATTTGTATTTACTCTCAATCAAATATTATCAAACAGTATTTGGCTGGTGAGTGGAAAATACTTTCCAGAAAAATTAAAGAGATTAGTAATATTATTAGCAAATTGGAGAATGTTTTGATGAAATTGTTGAATGCAAAAATATCTGAGTGCTTGTTAAAGAAAGTAATATGAAGTTAAAAAATTAAGATAATTGTAAGAAAACTCACTTTCGCCCATAATCGAGGAAAGTCATGTTTCCCTTTTGACGGAATTAGTTTACTTGGAAAATGGCTTCCGTCCTACATAACTTTCTCATGAAAAACATTATATTGAAAATGATTTTAGTAGTACCAAAACTACCAATCGCACCCATAAAATAAGATATGGAGATAGTTGACATATTTTTGAATACTACAGGTTACAACAATATCTGACTATCTATTGAAGTAAGTGATTTGGAATTGAAGTATGGATATTTGTTTAAAAAAAAATGATTTCTACTCAGTACTCATAGGTGAAAGGCATCATTTTTTTCCTTTGGTAGCAAATGATTTTCCTTAGAGAAAATATTTTCCACATTTTGATGTAACCACATATAGGAAATTGTTTTTCTCAATCTGAAAAAAGCATCTTCTGCGATACCAAACACACGACCTCATTCATCGGATTATATTCAGGCGACTTAACAATTGTTATTTCGAGCTCCCTAATTGTAGTTGCCATGTTGCTCTGGTGTTTTTTTCCCTAGAGAATAGATGACGAAAGAAGGAAGGAAAGGCTTGAGGCGTGATACGATTGCAATTGCCTGTCTATGGGGTTAGCAGATAACCTCCTTTGGGATACAACGAGCCTATTATCAGTTGAACTTGAAGTCTTTTATAAATATTTCACTCCATTATTACAAACTATATAGTAACATTTTTCGTATGGGATATGTAGTCAAGAATATCCGATCATTCAGTAATAACCATCTTAACAAGGACTTTCCAGTTGTAGAGAACGAATTGGAGCTCCTATAACTTATTATCTCTTCATTTCTTTAGAATGTCCATGGATTTTAGGCCTATTATGTGCTTTAATAATAATAGGCCTATCAGGTATCCAAATACTGAATATTCCTAATGCAACTCTAGCAGTGTCCTACTTTTCTTATGCTTCATACCAGTGGCTTTCAGATGTTCAATAAGTTTGTATACATCAATCTGAAAGACAATTGAGCACATCTCTACAAATTTAAAGAAAGTTGTATCCTTTTCAGGTCAGAAACTTCAGCACTAAGTTCTCTTTGCCATCCTTTATAAAGCGCGTTAACAAGTTGACCGATAGTCAGAAGGATGCTATAAGTAGGACTGGATTTGGCAGTTTGCTCCTCATTCCAGATCAAATGCTTTCGAAAAACCTATTAGTTGAACTGATGGAAAGATGGGATTATGAGAAGCGTGCTTTTGTACTTTCTCCGGGTGAAATAACCATATCTCTCTTGGATGTTGCATTGATCTTGGGATTACGAGTCACTGGAAATCCAGTAGTTCTACGAGCAGATACACCTTTCTTGGATCTAGAAAGAGGATATGGTGTTGCCCTGTGGAATAGAAAAATCACTGTTGCATCATTAGAACAAAGACTTGATTCTCTTGCTGAGACCAACAATGAAGATTTTGTGAGGACATTCGTGTTATTCATGTTTGGAACTTTTCTTTTCCCAAGTACGAGTGGTAAAATTGATTCCCGGTACCTTTATCTTCTCGAAAACCTTGATCACGTGAGTAAATTTTCATGGGGAGCAGCTGTTCTTGCAGATGTATTTCACTGGTTGTATAAGAGAAAGAAGGAAAAAGTGCAATATGTTGGAGGTTGTCTTATTTTTCTTCAAGTAAGTTTAACAATCTCTAATATTTACTTTAGTAAACTCAGCTAATTTGTGTGTTACCTATGGAACAGCTCTGTTTCATTTGATGAATATTTGACAAGTATTTATGACAAATATACATTGTATCCACTCTATTAACTCCAAACTGAAAACTCAAGCCCTCACTGTAATTTGAATAGGTATGGTGTCTTGAACACATTGACATTGCTCGTCCAAATTTAATGGATTGCTGCTCTAAGTTCCCACGTGTCTGCAACTGGGGAAGTGCTAAATCTCATCAGAGACACTGGTTCGCTAGCAAATTCAAAGAACTAGAGGCTAATCAGGTAATAAGGTTAACAGCAGTTGCATTTTACTTTGTCTGATCCGGATTTAATTTCCATCTTTTTAGGGTCGTGAGAAATTGTGCTCTTGAATAAAAACATAACTTTCCTTTGCTATTTTGGCTCAGATATAAAAGCAAAAACAATCATTCTTTTCGCTATTTGAGCTCAGATACAAATTGAAGAGGACTCTGGGGTACAATAAGAGTTAGAGTTAGTACTAACCTATTTCACAGACAGTAGTAAATGGAAGGAAAGTTAGGAATATGAAGGAGATGTTTTCTAATATTTCTTCTTGAATACATTGTTTTACTTTCTTTCCCTTTCCTTCTGTTGTTGTCCCCCCTTATCTCCATTCATAGCTTCTGAAATCCAAGTTTGGGGTCTCATCAATGCCAAACAGCGATTTTGGAAACATGACGAGTTTTATTATGCTTTGGAAAATTAACTTCTAGCGACTCTCACTCAATCTCCAGATAATTTGGAACCTTGAACCGACTTCTGATGAGTCCAATACTGACATAATCAAAGAGTTGATAGAGGCAGAACAGAGAAAAACATGGCCTGACATGAACCAACAATCTTCACTAGCTACTTGCTGTCGTACTGTAAGTCCTTCTTCCTCTTTTGACATATGTTTTTGTACTTCAAGCTCTTTTATCCAAATAATTTATGATAGAGATCCATTATTTGCCATATTAATTGGAAAAAAGATTGTAGATTAACTTCTTTCTGTTAACAGGACCGTACTGTGAAAAATGGATATCAACCAATGGTTGTTGACCTGGAAACTGAATCAGAGAGTGAAAGTAGCAGGGTGGCATATAGAATTCAAAGTCTTTCTTCTGGTTCATCTGATAAAGTTAGTTTGCATGAAACTGTATCAAGATCTTCTGCATGCCACTATGCGGGGAAAGAAAAAGAACGTACAGAGCTTTCACAGTCTTCAGGAGCAGATATCGCTATAGTAATCAGTAGTGATGTGAGCTGATATTCTTTTTGTTTCTTGTTTATGTGTTTATTTTGCTAGAATATCACTTAATGCAGAGGATCTTGGTATCTGTTTATGCAGGACGATTTGGAGGATGATCTGAAGAAGAAAAACCAGACTCTGGAAAAGCAAATACTTCAACTAAAGAACAGAAACGGTGATCTGATGAGAGAGAATGAAATTCTGAAATACCAACTCTCCTCAAGCCTAAAGTTTAAAGAGCAGAACGTTAAACTACAAGAAGAAAATGAAAGTTTGCAACAGGAGAATGTGAAACTACAAGAAGAAAATGAAAGTCTGCGGCAGGAGAATCAAGCACTGAGCTTATCAACCAATACTCTGGTAAGTCGATTAGGAAATCTTTTGTCTGATGGGATCAAGGAGGAGTGTTAGTAATATGAGATGTATTTTTTTTTTTTTTGTTGAAATGTGAATGAATGAAGGCAAAGTTTCATCTGAATTTTATTCTTTGCAATTCTTAAAACTAACAGTGGTATCATGGAATGAACAAAAATCTAGTGGCATGCGAATTGGCTAGTCTATTAAGTGTTTCCGGAGGTGATTTTACTTAACTGGAGTTATTCTTGAATTGTTCTCTAATTATACTGGAAGTGGCATTTCCTATATATATTACTTAAGAGAATGAATAAAGATAATTGTGTCAAAATTTGAAGAAATTTACACATCTGAACTACCTAGGTATACACCCTTCTCTGAAGGGCAATCTACCATCAACCAGACATGGTATATATGCCCCCCCCCCCCCCCCAGAAAAAAGCAAAAAAAAACCCGAACCATATACACCATCACTTCCAATTTATGCAGCAGGCTCATAAAAAGTATCAACTAATAATTTAACAATGAATACTTCAATCTCAAAACAATTCTCCCTTTTTCAACACCAAGTTTTCCACCTGTCACTAACCAGTGACCAGGAGGATCTTGAGGCCCCTTACTCATCTCGGTCGTGTCAACAAACTTTGCCAACTTACTGCCTATAATATTCTCCCCTGTAGGAGAATTTGCATCGCCATTTTCATTCCCAAAATTGACCTGTTTATTCGACTTGTCATTTGGGGTGTGGTCCCACAGTGATCTTCGTATAGTGCATCCTGGTAGCCTTGAATATAGAAGCTTCATATACAACACATTTCTTGACCCAAAGTCCCACACCCCAAGCTGTGCTCCCGTCACTATGTACACGCCAGAGTGATCATCACCAATAAAAGTCTCAGGGCGCTCAATTGGTGCAGTACTCACGTGGGAGAAGTTCGTCCATTTCACAGGCTCAAACCACCTACTATCTTGCTCTTCAGGGCCCTGCCACTTTGGAGCGCCAATAGCTACATGAGTGTCCCAACATGGCAGAAGGATTCTAGGAAGGGAAGTCAGATGTTGAATATAGACACATAATCTATTCGACTTGGAACCTTCAAGAGCTAGCCGCATGCCAGTCACAGGCTTACGCCCTACCGACACCTGTAGTACAACATTCAAACAGCAGCTCAGGACACTGATACTTTATTAAATGGGAAAAAGTAGGCTTAGATGGATCAAAATAAGACTGTCATATGCATATACCATTTAGGTGTACACTAGCTAAATCGGTCTAAATGTGAGGGAAACATTAACAGCTAAAAATAGATGACTTTCATTAAGTCCCTGATCCTTGAATTCAAAATTATTCTAAGCTTTTATCGGATAGCCATTAAACCTGATGGATCCTCAGGTTGTAAAACTGGAACTAATTTGATTTACGATTGATAGCTTATTTGGAGGTAAGTTTGATTCTGACAAACTTATTAGGAAGAAAGATATCCTTTCCTCGATCAGTTCAGCATTAACACAAAAACACTATTTTCAAATTCGGAAATCAGCATACTTGTTCTTGGCTAATATAGAGCTTTTGCCCCATCATGCTGAACTGCAGATGTGGGCAAACAGGTTCCTTCCGTTGTTGGCCTGGAAGTCTCGACTGTACAGGGGCCCATACCCTTGGGACCTGAAACTCCAGAAAATATCTCAGCTCTTCGATTTGAGGCTTGTCTGCAAGCATTCATACAACTAGAGTCATTTGTCACCATCATGAATCATAGAAATGACAAAGAACATCGATACAGAATATAGGAATAATTTTTTCCGTTAAACGAGATATCTTACATTCAAGATAGAGACTTATAGCGCGTGCCAGATGATCTTTCCCTTTGATCCCTTCAAGCAGAAGAGTTATAGGGAAGAATGACATCTCAATGACATCCGGAGATGATCTGACAGTTTTTGCCCATTGGGTGTGGCTTTGTTCCAGATCATCCCCTCCCCTTCTTCTGAAAATGACTGTGACATCCTGCATCAGATATGTTGAACAAAACCAATGTTTTAGGAATAACCAGCAAATGATGATTTTGCATATCAGTCAACTGACAAAAATTACACTTATGACAAGAATCATATAGAAGTACATAGTAGTTATTCCTTGGTCCGATTTAATTTGACAAAATTTACTGGGAGCACGGATAAAGATCTAATTTGACTTATTTTTTTGTGTCAGTGAGGGGAAGAAAAACTAAAATTGTTTTAGGCAAGTAGGTTTGACTGAAAAAACACTTGTAAATGACTTTGAACTGTTAAAACTTTGGAAGTTGTATAGAACATTATTATTTCAGAACTCCCGAAGCATCTTGGGAGTTGGTCCCAAGACAGGAAGACCATCACATAAATGGGAATATCTAATAGTCTTTGTGGGTACTACAACATGACAAATCAATTATTAAAATAAGGCTTAATACATAGTTTAAGCTTGTAGCCAAATCCCTTTTACAAACCCCTCCTTCACGGGCAACCTTTTATACACCAAACGTTTCACAAAGCGCGTCTAAAACACACCACTTTGGGAAATATTTGGTGTGTAAAAGGGATTAAGCCTTAAGAGAAAGAAGAATCTTCCTTCTTGATATTCAAATGAGCATTACTTTTATGACATTTCTCTCGTGAATTACCCCTTAGTAGTGGAAAAGATCACACATAACTTTCAAAAAGCAATAAAAAACAGAAGGAAAGAAAAGGAATGTCACAAACCTCTTTTCCATTCCCAGCAATATATGGAGCATTTGTGGGTTGGGGATATATTCCTTGGCTATTGAATATCGATGGATCGCTAGACTGCAAAATTAAATTGAGGAAGGGATGGGAAATTTGTGGATAGCGAAGGTGTCAGAAGACAAAAGATAAGCAATTTATTTGAAAGGAAACAGTCTAGAATAACCATTTCTTAAATAAGTAAAAAACAGCAAACAATAAGAAATGGTACTTAAAGTTTGAAAACAAAGAAAATAATGGAACTAGCCTTATCCTTGTATTTCAATAGACCTGAACTTGTAAGGCTTTCTGTGCTGGAGAACCTCTGATTTCCGATATCATGAACATAACTTTTTATTTCCATTGTGGACAGAGGTGATGAAAGGTGCTGTTTAACGTAAATTACATCTTTACCACCGATAGTTATGGATGTAATTATGTGAGTCCCAAAAGTTTCAATGAAGCTGTAACAGACAGAGGTAGCCCCTTTTTAGCGAATGATAGAGGTTCTACCAAAAGTTTTTAGCATGTCAACTATATAAACAAATTTTGCTTGTCGAAAGAAAAGCAATGAGAGATTCTAACCTCGCTAATGCGGGTGGGTCCCATGATGCTGGGACAGCTCTTCTAACACTTTCCTGTAAGACTAGCGGTGAATTCATGAGTTGAAGTCTAGAAAGTGGTATGAAATAGCCATCCATACAAAGTGTCTTTGCAGTGGTAGCATCTAAATGCTTCGCACCAGTGAAACTGAATGCTACATTGAAGCTACCAAGAGGAGAATGGCTTGAAATATCAGCCTTTCTGTTAAAAAATTCCACCATCTGCAGTCAAAAGCACTAGAATAAGTTATAAGAGAAATGATAAAACTATTTGTTAAATAAAATTAGGAAAAGCAAAAGGTTAACCAAAAGTACAGAAACTTGCACCAGCATTAGAACACACAGACCAACGAAGACCCTTTACAAAAAAATAGATGAACAAAGACATGGAAGATATCACTGTGAAGTGTGAACTAAATACTAATTATACATTTGAAAACTACCAAGTAAAATAATGCAAATGTACAAAAAGGCGCCCAAACACTATAATTCAACAACTATTTGCAAGATTTGTTGCATTTAAGTTTAATGGTTGTTTCAGAAGAAAAAAAATGGATGGTTATGTTTGGCAGGGTTCAGAAGGGAGAAACATTTCTAAAAACAGGAGCTACATTTGGAAACCAGTTGATGGAGAAGACTTGGCAAGTACATGCATATGGTGAAAATAGAAGAAAAAGAGAGAACTTCTTATTGTGCTGGTCAACACTCTACAAGATGGGCACATTTATCTGCAACTTTTTTAATGAAGTAATAATATTTTTGTTATGGAAAAAACCTAGTATACAAATGGTTTACGGAAAGTTGAAAACCTACACAAAAATATGTTTCTCTACGAAAGGCATCCAATCATCTATACTAACAAGAAGGGCCTTACAAACGAGGAGATTGGCTAATCCAGCAGACAAGAGAAAAAGAAGGTCAACAACACATCTTTATTTCGATTGAAATCGGCCTTATCCCCCCACTACCTAACCTGAAATGATGACTAGCATAACAGGAGAACGGAATTTGGGTCCTGCAATGGTAGAACCTCATGAACCAAGCATACTACTTGAATTTCTTTTCTTCTCTTTTGCACCAAAACTTAACAGAAAAGAAAAACGTTCCCTCGACAAGAAAATTTTGGTCTCTGCCCCTTCAAAAACTCTCCTATCCCTCTTCCTCCAAGGCACCCACAAAAGAGCCAAAGGAGCTATATCTTACGTTTCCTTCTCTCTCTATAGAAGTCCTGTTAAACATCACATCCTTATCTGTAGTCAACATTGACTGTTGTATTACAAATAGATTCAGTACCGCCCACCACAACTAGCTTGCAACTCGGCAATGCACTAACTAATGATCCATGTTTGTACATGAAGCAAGACCCATGCATCCTTTTCCTTAGAATTTCAGTTGTTAGAGCGTCCCTTTTTGCTACCAGCCAAAGCCCACATGAGCAGATATACCTTCCTAAATGATTTGGGAATCCAAATTGATAGGTGAGGAAACCCAGCATTGCATTCCATCTCTTCACTCATCTTGTTTCTCATCCCCATCTCAACTTTTCGTTTTGCTTTTCTATTATTTTCTCAAGTGATCTAATTTTTCTATATTTTAATATAAATTTGGGGTATATTATATAAATTCCTTCATACATTCAAGCCAAGCACAATTTTATAACACAAGGGTTATTCTTATCACAAAAATTTCGTGTCAACTCTAATCTTACCCTCCAGCAAATATAGATCTTCAAACTCTGTACTACGCTACGCATATTACAATTCACCTCCATCCCTTCATATCTCAATCCCCGATATGCAGTCTCTTCATGCTAAAAACGGTTTAGACTTTAAGAGGGAATGGTCTGGTCTAGCTTAGAGTAAAGACGGCATACTCAAGAGGTTAAAAGTTCAAACAACAAAACTGAAGAAAGAGCCACAATAGGCACAACACTCGTCAAAAGCCCGTCAATTGTTCTCGGGTCCTTTCACAGACAGGCCCCCCTTCCCCCAATAACCCCCATCATATTCCCTTGCTCATATTAACTGTAAAATTTGTAGGTATTCCTTTCCTTTGATAATTGTGCTTTGGTACCCAATCCGCCCAAATCCCAGCACCAGAGTACTAACAATATGTTGAGGATTGCTTCACGCAGTCCACACAATTCAGTATCTTCCTGCAATTGAATCACCACCTGAATCTTTATTTGGTCTTTTTTCCTAAATGCAAACAGAGATCAACTTTAACTATGCTTATCCCATGCGGCAACAAGCACAAGCCGACCGCAAGTACAAAGTTTCTCGGGCTATTGCTTCAAAACAAAAAGTTTTAGGTTTGTAGCTAGAGTCATTGTAACTGTTACCATCTTGATCCTTCTTTTCTTCTTCCTCGCGCTTATAGATACCCAATTAATTACTCCGTTTACCCCAAATTATGTTGCATAATTTCCTTTTTAGTTTGTCCAAAAAATAATGACACTATTCTACATTTCAAAACAATATAACTTTAAAATTATCGTTTCACCCTTAATGAGATTATTTATATTTCAAAAGTCTTTTCTTTCTTAAATTAGGTATCCAGTCAAACAATATCACAAAAAATGGAAGGAAAAGAAACTAGCAGAAAGCATCACTAGATTGACATAACAAAGCAGTAAAACCAACAATTCTCTAACTTAATAAATTCAAACACTGAAAACAGCCATTTGGTGAGTAGACATACCTCATTATAATTACAAACACTAGAACCATCACGACCACCAGGCTCCTGAAAATTCTTAATATCCCTTGAAATATTAATTAGCAATACGTTATCATATAAACGAAGATCCCTTGTATGCTGCTGCTCTTCATCAATCTCTACAACCCTAGACCCACCCACCCCCTTACAATATAGCAATCTCGTATCATAATTCACATCAAATCCCCTTCCTAATGCTTGCACTGCATTTATAGCTGTATGAATTGCTGCTGTGTTATTTTCTTCCATTACATCCCCAAAAATATAAATCCGACCCAAAAAAAAAAAAAAAAAATGAACCAAAACTAGCACTTAATGAGTCAACACAAGTACATGACCGAGATAGATTTAGCCAGATATTGGGGAAAAGTCCAGTTTCACTCTATAATATATATATACTCTAGATCTTTGAATCTATCAGAAATATTTTTTTCAGATTTTGTGATTGCTGCTGTATCTGATTGGGTCTATTTTCTTTCCCCTGTACCTAAACATGTGTGTAACGACTTTGGGTAAATTATATTTTTTTTAAGCTTTATTTACTGTGTAGTGTACATCGTATGTAAAAAAAAATTAAGCTTTATTTTTTGCATTGACTCTTCTGACATTTTTTTACTGTATTTTTTGTTTGGTTATTAGGGAAATGTACACGCGGTTTACTGATTTATACTTTTGGGTAGATTTGGTTAAAGATAAATGTAAAAATTGCGCGGGCACCTTATTTGGTCGCCCCCATTTAATTATACTCATTTTTTTAAAATTTTTAATTTGTACCCACTTTTTAAATAATTTCAGCCCCTTTTCCTCGCTGAGTTGAAGTTCACCAGTTACCAAGATAAAACTTCAGCATACGGGGCTGAAGTTCCCCAGTTACAAAGACAAAACTTCATCTCTAGAGCTGAAGTTCCCCAGTTACAAAGACAAAAACTTCAGCTCTAGGGCTGAAGTTCCCCAGTTACAAAGACAAAACTTCATCTCTAGAGCTGAAGTTTCTCAGTTACAAACTTAAGCTCTAGAGCTGAAGTTGCCCAGTTATAAAGACAAAAACTTCAGCTGTAGAGCTGAAGTTCACGAGTTACAAAACAAAAACTTCAGCTCTAGAGCTGAAGTTCCCCAGTTATAAAGATAACAACTTGATGAAGTTCCCGAGCTACAAAACAAAAACTTCAGCTCTAGAGCTGAAGTTCCCCAGTTACAAAGACAAAAACTTCAGCTCTAGGGCTGAAGTTCCCCAGTTACAAAGACAAAAACTTCTCTAAAGCTGAAGTTCCCTAGTTACTAGAGCTGAAGTTCCCAAGTTACAAAGACAAAGTTAGTTCCCCAGTTACAAAGACAAAAACTTCAGCTCTAGAGTTGAAGTTCGCAAGCTACTTCAGGTCCGTCTACTAGAATGCTCAAGTTTTGCGTGATTGCCTTTGCTACTTCAGCCCCGTATGCTGAAGTTATGCGAAAAAGCGGGTACACTTGCAATTTTTTTACAAAATGGATATAAGTTAAAACGTGACACAAAAAGCGGGTACGGAGGCAAATACCCCAAGATAAATTTTGCAAGAGTTAGTACTAGTTTATAATTCTTTCAGAAAATGTTTTTCATTTACTAAACAAACACCAGATATTTTTAAATATTTTTCATCAGTATTAAAATAGTAAACTGAAATAACGATCCTGTGAAATAGTCAAAATGACAACTACGAAATATGGCATAAAGTATTTGAAATAAGTTCTAAGGGATTTGAGAGGCAATTATGTCTTTACAATGTTTATGCAAGTATTAGAAATATGGTTTACTGTGTGTTAGTTATTATTCTAGTTATACGTAAATTGAAAAAGTATATCAAATAAGGAATTAATAATACACAAAGCTAATATTTTCATTATGTTTTTTAATACCTTCTACCAAACGAACTATAAGAATTAATAATGCAAGGTATTATAATAGAGTAACGAAGGATTATAATACACAAATTATTTCCTGTGGAAGTTTAATGTGGCATATTATAAATTCGTATATAATGTGTGGAGTAATATATATGTTTAAAGTTTGTTACAATCATGAGGGTTAGCTTTAGTTCTCGCATAATATATACATGGTATAAATTAATACTGAGTATTATATGGAGATTAAGTTATTTTTAAATCCAATCAAACGACCCTTGGAGTTTTAGAGATCATTTAGTTTGAAGACAAGTCATGTACGCATTAATGTTTGGATTACGGGTGTACAAATGAAACCGATAAATCGCATCAGCCTGACAATCTTAATCAAATCGAGAAAACAAAATCCGACAATGACTTGGTTTGATATTAGAAAAAAACCCGACCATAATTGGTTTGGTTTGAACTAAAAAAGTCAAACCGAAACCAAACCAACCCGACATTATATGTATAGATGTTTTAAATATTTTAATACATAAAAATATTTATTGTAGTGTAGTTTATAAATATTTCTTAAGTTTTTTCATAGTTTTATCTTTTAACGTATTATTTCAAGCTTGGACTTATAATTTTTAGATGTTTCAATAAGTCTTATAGTCCATAAATGTTAGTAACTATGTCAAATGCTAGAAGGAAGCCATTGAAGTGAGCTTCAACTTGTGCGAGAGAGATTGAGAGAGAACATTCTTGAAGCAACCATGGAGCACTTCATTTTCTGTAAAAAACCAAAATGAATGTATATGTAAAAGTCCCTATTTATAGACAATGAAGAAAGAAGAAGAAGAGTGACAGCTGGCAGTGAGCTGGACACTAACTACCTTAACTACCGTATACTGCTCAATAAGTATATTGTGTATATATATATATTGTGCTCAATACCCCCCCCCCCACCTCAAGTTGGAAGGGAGGAACTCACGCCCAACTTGTCAAGCAAAGTGGAATGCTTGATCCTTGTGAGAGTCTTAGTAAAGATGTCAGCTAGCTGGTCAGAAGTAGGAACATAGCGCAATGAGATGGGTCCCTCTTGAAGTTTGTCACGTACGAAATGACAGTCGACTTCAATATGTTTGGTTCGTTCTTGAAAAACTGGATTCTTAGCTATGTGTAGAGTTGCTTGACTGTCACAGAATACTGGAATTATGAGAGATATTGGGACCGATAGTTCTTCAAACAGTCTAGCTAACCACACGAGTTCACCAACCACTGCTCTAACTGATCGATACTCTATTTCAGCTGAGGATAAGGCTATGGTGGATTGCTTCTTTGACTTCCAACTAACTGGACTTCCACCAAGTAGAATTAGATTACCACTGACAGATCTTCTAGTCCTGAGTGAGCAGCCCAATCTGAATCACAGAAGGCACGAATGTTGTAATCTATGTTCTTGGAAGGAAATATCCCCAGGTTTAGGTCACCTTTCAAGTATCTCAACACATGATAAGCAACCTTTAAGTGAGTATATCTGGGACTCTGCATGTATGGACTGAGATGTTGCATACTGAAGGCTATATCAGGCCTTGTGTTGGTGATGAAGTTCAACTTACCTACTAACTTCCTGTATTGAGTGGGATCTTCTAGAAGGTTCCCTTGATCAGCTTTCAGTTTGAGTGAGGGATCAAGGGGAGATGACAATGATGGTTGCTGCAAACAATCATATTTCTTCAGTAAGTCCATAGTGAACTTTATCTGAGACATCAGTACCCCATTCTCTTTATACAACACCTCTAGCCCCAGGAAGTAGTGCAAAATTCCCAAGTCTTTGATCTTGAAAGTCTAGTCCAAAAATTCTTTTAAGTAATTGATTTCATCAAGATTATCTCCTGTGAGTATAACATCATCCACGTATACTGCTACAAACACCAGTGTATTGTCCTTCTTCTTGTGAAACAAAGAGTAGTCCAATAGTGAGTGAGTGTACCCTTTTGAACATAATGCTTCTACAAGTTTTTGATACCACTGTCGACTGGTTTGCTTCAAGCCATATAGAGATTTGTTCAGCAAGCACACTAAGTCTGGTTTTTCTATGACTAAACCATGTGGTACTTCTATGTATACTTCCTCGTGTAGATCTCCATGAAGGAAGACATTATTTACAACTAATTGGAACATTTTCCAGCCCTTCTTAACTGCAGTACCTATAAGAGCTCTCACAGTGGTCATCTTTACCACTGGTGAGAAGGTTTCTGTATAGTCTATCCCAACTTGTTGAGTGTAACCTTTAACAACCAATCTTGCTTTGAATCTTTCAATCCTTCCATCTGCCCTATGATTGATCTTATACATCCACTTGCAACCTATGGCTTTCTTTCCATCAGGAAGAGGAACTAGGTCCCAAGTGTGATTTGCATACAGTGCATGGAATTCTTGGGTCATTGCTGCTTGCCAGGAAGGATTTGAGGTTGCTTCTTGATATGAACAAGGCTCACACTCATGTGAGATGCTTTTTACCATTTGCTGACTCTCAGGATTCAATGCATGGAAGGAAAAGGTTGTTCATTTGGTAAGAAGGCAATTAAGGATGTGGATTGTGTGTCTGAGCTCTGGTTAGATGTGCATGGTTGCAGATTAGGGATTGAACATACACAGTCCTTCAAATAAGCAGGTATTTTGTGTGATCTAGCAGGCATGCATGGTGTAGGACTCTAGTGTTCAGAAGAGCCAATAAGGTCAGAGGAGCTATGTGGAGGTGTTTCAGTCTCTAAGTTTTCATTGTGATCCAAGGAATGGGTGAAGATTGGTTGTGGTTGTGTGAAATAGGCAGGTGACATTGGATTGTGCTGAGGTTCAGGTGACACTGCAATGGAGTGGTGTCTAGATTCATGAGTGACATCAAATTCAGAAGGAAAATTTGAAACATTAGGAAGACTCCCTTGGACAGAAGGAAACTTTCCAGGACAAGATATGTCCTTGAAATTGAAAGACAGATGGAAAGGGAACACATTCTCATGAAAAACCACATCTTTTGACACATGTATCTTCCGTGTGACCAAACTTAGGACTTTGTAACCTTTTGAATTAGATGGATATCCCACAAAGACATGAGGGGTTGCTCTTGGTTCAAGCTTATCTTTATGGTTTTTCAGTGTGGTGCAGAAGCATAAACAACCAAAGCTTCTGAGATGTGAGTAGTTGGGTTTTTTCTTGTATAATAGTTCATAAGGACATTTGTTACCTATGGAGGATGAAGGTAGTCTATTTATCAGGTATGTTGAGGTGAGTATACATTCTCCCCAGTATTTTAGGGGCAATTTGGATTGGAAAAGTAGTGCTTTCGCTGTTTCAAGCAAGTATTTGTGTTTCCTTTCTACCACCCCATTCTGTTGGGGTGTGTAGGGGCAGGTTTTCTGGTGTATAATGCCCTTTGATTAAAAGAATGAGGTAGCCTCAAAACTAGTGAATTCCAGTCCATTATCAGTTCTTATGGACTTGATCTGAATTCCAAATTGGTTTTCTACCATAGTGAAGAGAGCTTTGATCACATATAGGGCATCGCTTTTGCTGTCTAAAAGGTGTGTCCAGGTAGATATGCTATAATCATCTACAAGGTTTATAAAGTATTTGTGGCCATCATGAGTAATTTCATAATAAGGACCCCATAAGTCAATGTGTAGCAGCTCAAAAATCTTAGTTAAGAATGAGCTTTTCAGAGGAAAGGGTAATCTTGTTTGTCTGGCCATGGGGCATATGGGACACGGGAAAGGTTGTTTTGGAGCAAATTTGACTGGTAAAGTTGAGATACCTCTCATCTTTACAAAAGGTACATGTCCTAACCGACTGTGCCACAAGGAATCAACTGTGTCCAAACCATTCACATACACATCCAGTACAGATTTACCATTTCCTTTATTCAGCTGTGAACAATGATGAAGTGTTGTATTTACATGTGAGTGATGTGAGGTGGAAGGACATGACAAAGAGTTACAAGAAGTACTAGTGAAAGACTTCGAAAACTGAAAATACAAACCATCAATTGCTTTACCAATATCCAGAGGCCTCTTCACTGAAGGGGCCTGCAGAATAAAGCAAGCAAATTTGGTAAATGCAACTATACAGTCAAGCTGGATTGTTAGAGAATGAACAAAGATCAGATTATATTTGAAACTAGGCACAAAAAAGACTTTTCTCAAAGTGAATTTGGGACTAAGAACAACATCCCCAATGAGTGTCACCTTCACCTTATATCCATTTGGTAAGGTTACTAGGAAAGGGTAGACTAATGTTTTGATGTTGGTTAACAAGGGTCTGTTGAAAGTCATGTGGTTTGTGGCACCAGAATCCAGAATCCATGAGTCAGTATTTGGTTTAAAATAATCATATGAGTGATCACTATGTTCAATAGAATTGCAACAAGTCGCAGTACCTGCAAATCTAACAACTCCACCAACCAAGTTTGCATTTCCTGAGTTCTCCTTTGCATTTCCTGATTGGAAGTTTTCCAGTAGACTCAACAGTTGGCCATACTGCTCCTTGGTCAGATTGTGCAAGTTTTGACCTCATTAATGCAGCATTCCTTCTTCTCTTCCTCCAGTGTTCATTCTGTCACCTGGATCTCCAAATTATTCTGCGGCATTCACCTTTCTTTTGTTGAACCTGTTCAAGTACTGTGAGTTGTTATTGGTCCTATTCATTCCTTGTGGGTACCCATGGAGCTTGTAACACTTGTCTTTGGTATGTTCTGGTCTTTTCCAGTACTCACAAAAGGGCCTAGGTCTAGTGGCATTGTAATTTCCTCTGAAACCACCAGTTCCTGTAGAGTTTTGGTCATAATTTGTCCTGAAAGAGTTTACTCTTGTGCTTACATTTAGGGCAGTAGAGTCGACCATGGCTTGACTCTGGGATTTGACTTCTCTCTGCTTTTCCTCCTGTATAAGAATGGAAAAAGCTTGTGCTATGCTAGGCAATGGGTTCATTATCAGTATGCTTCCCCTCACTACTTTGTACATGGGATTGAATTAACCTTCTGTCCTGTTCAGACTTTTGCATGTTCGCCTTAGCTCCACATACACATTGACAACTGCATTGAGCATGAGCATTCAACATGTTCAACTCTTCCCACAACCTTTTCATTTTTGTATAGTATCCATTAACATCGAGAGTCCCATGGCTTAAGTCACTAAATTTCCTTTTGCAACTGATATAGCTTTGCTCCATTCGTTTGGTCATACCTATCTTCCAGCTCTTTCCAGAGTTCCTTGGCATCACTAACATATTGTAGGTTATCTGCCAGATCCTTAGAGAGTGAATTCAATATCCACGAGGTTACCATATCATCACATCTTTCCCACTGATCAAAAAGTGCATCATTTGTATTTGGCCTTTTTCACTTTCCATTGATAAATCCTACCTTATTTTTCACAGACAAAGCTCGTAATACGCCTCTTCTCCATGATCTATATCCAGAGCCATCGAAAGGAACTGGTACTAAAGTAGTTACCTACATTCTTTGATGGATGCATGTAAAGTGGACTTGTTGAATTCGGTGGAGTGTTGACTGAATCCACTACTTCTTCTTCTCCGGCCATGATTCAATTGGTCGATGATACAAAGCTAACTTTTAGTTGAGAATTCAGCTATTAAACAGCTCAATTGCGGAGAAACAGTTGAAATCGAATCGCGATCTGAAGAGTCCTAATTCAAATGAAGAGAAGTCAGAATTGGAGAGATTCAAATTGAGAAAGGAATGAATTCGATGAGCGATTGAATCGAGAGCCTCAGCCTGTGCTCTGATACCATGTCAAATGCTAGAAGGAAGCCATTGAAGTGAACTTCAACTTGTGCAAGAGAGATTGAGAGAGAGAACATTCTCGAAGCAACCATGGATCACTTCATTTTCTGTAAAAACCAAAATGAATGTATCTGTACAAGTCCCTATTTATAGGCAATGAAGAAAGAAGAAGAAGAGTGACAATTGACAGTGAGCTGGCCACTAACTACCCTAACTATCGTATAGTGCTCAATAAGTATATTGTGTATATGCAGTGTATATATATACATTTTATACAGTGCTCAGTAAACTCAAATAAATCCTAAACCAACATCAAATCAATACCATTGCTAATAAAAAATATTCAATTCAATTGTATTACGAATGAAAATATTTGTTAGCTTATCTATGATTAGATAAAATGCATAACTTAGTTTTCTTTTATGGTATTTAGCCATGTAAACAATACTAGTACTTATTAGTTGTACTTATTTTAGCAATTTATTAGTAATTTTAAATTATGGTTGTTTTCACTATGGCTTATTAATAATATTTATTTTGCGTGATTTTATTATTTTTACTGTTGAATATTTTAGTACAATGCCATAACCCATCTCATATTTATATTATTTTATTGAAAAACACCTTATATAGTTCTGTCTTACTAGGATTAAAGAAATATTTGGAGCAAAATTTCTATGTTTTTTGCTATGAAGACTTTATGAAAAAGAACCCGAAAAACTAAAAAATCTGACTTTTATTGGTTTTGTTTGGTCTTTAGATTTTATAGTCCGATACAATTGATTTGGTTTGGTAATAAGAAAATTCGAACCAACCCGATATATGTACGCCCCTAGTTGGAATTACTAGTGCATATAATAATAATAATAATAATAATAATAATAACAATAATGTATTGACAAGTAATTCAAAAATTATTTTTTGTGAAGCGTTTGGTATTGTACTAAACATTAGATATATAAAATACTATTTAAAATATGTGTTTATTCTGTAAACTAAGAAAATGAGTTTACGTTTATACCCTAAAAATCTAGGAAAATGACGAGTAATTTTGTCCTTTTGGATGTTTTATAGTACATATATAAGTTATTCTTGCATTATTATTCCATGTAGCTGAAGGTATAAGACAATATTAAAACTGGTATATAACTTTATATAAGTAATAGCTATACATGAACAGAAAACATAAACCAAACATTAGATAAGTAACACGACTTTTATACCATGGTTATTTCTTTCTGTACTTCAAATCAAACGTCCTCTAAACTTCTAAATTAAGTTTTATAGACTGGAAATTTGATAAAATGACCTATCTCTTGAGTCAAGTAGTCCATCCTCTTTCCATTTATAGCCGTATGATTACTTCAACAATTCATTTGGACGTAAAATCTATATATATATATATATATATATATCAGGTACTTATACCGTCAAACATAATCTCACATTTATCTGGGATTATTATCTTATCCCTTCAAACAAACAACCCCTTAAAATATAGGATTATAATATTGGCAAATTAATATTTACGCTCCATATTTCTCCAAACCGTACATTGTATCTTCCTTAATTCACTAGCGACTAGGTATTATCCATAGATGTAAAATAGTTATATAGTATTGTCCATAATCAAAATCCAAGATATACACATTGAATGAAAATGTGAAGTTCTTCCCATTAATGCTTCAATATATTACTCTCTGTCCCAATTTATTTGACGGAATTTGAATTTCAAGAGTCAAACAAGTTTATATTTGGTTGTAATTATTTTCATGTTTTTAGATATTTTGAATTATTAATTATTGTGGTTTATAATACTTTTAGGTAGTTTTCAAATGTATATACTTTGTTTTCAAGAACTTAAAGATTTTATATCTCAATTCACAATCAAAATTAAGAAATTGACTCTTGAAATTCAAGCTCCGCCACATAAAGGGACATAGAAAATATTTTTCAGGTAAAAATCAATATGTGACGCAGGAGGTATAAGATCAAAGTTTTAACCTTGTTTCTTGGGGGTTACCTATTTAAAATGCAATTGGAGAATTTCGAAATTTTCTTGTAAACGTTGGGGTGACAATTTGACCACAGACTCAATTACCGTTCCAATCCGTCCAAGATTTAATGGATTTGGGCAAGAACTATTTCATTGATGGGCTAAGATGGGCAATGCTCAAGTTGATCCACCATTAAGCCACTAGCCCAAGTTCACCTGTGACACAGCCCAAACAGAATCCTTGACTACAAACCTTTTTGGGGCTTTTGCATCCGTACCCACTTTTTGTGTCACGTTTTAACTTATATTCGCTTTGTAAAAAGAATTGCATCCGTATTCGCCTTTTCGCATAACTTCAGCATACGGGGCTGAAGTAGCAAAGGCAATCACGCAATACTTCAGCATTCTAGTAGACGGGCATGAAGTAGCTTGCGAACTTCAGCTCTTGTCTTTGTAACTGGGGAACTTCAGCTCTAGAGCTGGAGTTTTTATCTTTGTAACTGGGGACCTTCAACTCTAGAGCTGAAGTTTTTGTTTTGTAACTCGCGAACTTCAGCTCTACAACTGAAGTTTTGTCTTTATAACTGGGGAACTCAGCTAGAGCTGAAGTTTTTGTTTTGTAACTCGCGAACTTCAGCTCTACAACTGAAGTTTTGTCTTTATAACTGGGGAACTCAGCTAGAGCTGAAGTTTGTAACTGGAAAATTTCAGCTCTAGAGCTGAAGTTTTGTCTTTATAACTGGAGAACTTCAGCCCCGTATGCTGAAGTTTTGTCTTTGTAACTGGCGAACTTCAGCTTAACTGACGAACTTCAACTCAGCGAGGAAAATGGGGCTGAAGTTATTTAAAAAGTTGGTACAAATTAAAAAGATTTTAAAAAGTAAATATAGGTTAAATGGGGGCGACCAAATAGAGTGCCCCGCATAATTTTTACAACCTTTTCTTTAAAAGTAATAATAGTTGAAAGAAGCAATACAAGTATTTTAAAAGACAACAATAATATGAAATAAAGCGCAAAAGAAGAAAACTTTGAGTAAAGGTCTAGCAACTCGTCTATAACTTTTTCTTTTAGTGAATCTTTTCCTTTATCTACATTTTATTATCATTTAATGTTACTTAATGCATAGTTTTTTTTCATACTATTAAATCTGTCCATAATCACTGTCAACATTTATACTCAACTAAAATTTTCTATTCATGTTACTCATCTCAGATCTAGAACTAATTATCCTTAACTAGAATTTACCTTCTATCCTCTTGTTTAATTAGCTTAACAAAAAAGTCGCATACTTTTTTGGTTAAACATCAATGACGTGAAAGAGCTCATTTGTCTTCCAGATGAGATGCTACTCAACAACAGTTTTTCTCTTCAACAACAACTATATTATTGATGGGCTAAGATGAGTAATGTCCAAGTTGACCCTCCATTAAGCCACTAGCCTAAGTTGACCGTAATTAGGGGTGATAATTTGAACCCAAACCTATTTAATCTACCCAACACGTCTAGAGATTAAATGATTGGACTACAAATATTTTGGCTCATAGGTCTATTTTGGACTGAGCCCAAATTAACCCATCATTTTTATAGCTTATTCTGACTCATAAAGTAGCTCAAATACAATCCATGAAACTCATCTAAAACAAAGAGATCTCAACCCAATTGAAGGCTTGTCTAGAAATTTACTTAGTTGTTTCATCATTAGTTTCTGTATCTAGTTTAAAAATGAGAATCAAGGTATTTAAGTTTTAATATAAATATGAATAATTTTGTAAATGAGTTGCGGTGAAATTTACTTATTTAGAAATAACATAAAAGATATTTTTCAACTTACAAATTTTAAATACTAATTTGTTATTTAAGAAAATATATTTTGATTTTCAAAATACTAATAGTATTTTTTTTGGAAAGGAGGGAGTATTTCTTAAGTGGGGAGTAGGTCTTCTTGTGTTACATTGTAAAAGAACAAATAATAACTACATAAATGTTATAAATCAAAGTTTATACAGAAATTGTCTGGGTTGTTTTTTTCTAAAAGATTTAATAAACAAAGTTTTCTAAAAATTTTATGTGGCTGGAAGGCTCTCTTCTAAATGAATTGTTTATGCAACAATTCCAACATCAGGAAAAAAAAGTTCAATTAGCCAAACTTTTATCTTGTACACAAATTTTCTTCAAAAGATTTTCTGAAACATTGTCTTTTCTTTTCAACAACTATTTTATTTGCTTGTTTTGTTTCTTTCTTATACACTTTTAATATTTATTTAGTTTTAGAAAGCTATAAAAGCTCATAAATAGTTGAATACAAGATTAGTTCATATATGTTTTTTATTTAAAAATTAAAATTAGATATACAGCAATTCATAGGTTATGAAGAAGCTAAGAAAGTAGGGAACATGTATAAGTGTGTAAAAGGTAAAAGGTTTGTTTATGCAAGATGAACATGATTCTAAAACATAGATCAAGTTAGACGGGTTGAGATATGACTCATTATTTAGCTCATCTTAACCTAAGTATACTATGAATTGGGTTGAGCAATGACTCATTTATTGATTCAACTATCTTGACCCGCTCAAATTCAGTCCAACCCGCTCATTTGCCACCCCTAAATTTGTGACACATCCCAAACATAACCCATGACTACAACATCCTATTTAAGGAGCAAATTCACAATTTCTGCAACTTATCCTTTGGAAACAGTATAACTTTTTCTGTAAAAGTAATAATAGTTGAAAGAAGCAATCCAAGTATTCTAAACGACAACAATAATATGAAATAAAGCGTAAAAGAAGAAAACTTTGATTAAAGGTCTAACAACTCGTCTATAACTTTTTCTTTTAGTTTTGGTCACCTTTGATTTCCAATTCATCTTCTTTTTCTTTTTCTCGATTTGCATTTCATCCTTTTCCTTTTCTTTTCCTTTTGTCTTTTTTATTTTATTTTTTATTTTTTGAGTAAGTGGTTTTTGTTATAAATATTCTATTCTAGATCGGATGAGTAAAATTTTACTCTGATTTCTCTGTTCACTTTTAGTTGTACACTTTTAATTTTGTACTTTCTATAAGAAAAAATGAATGAAGTATGTATTTTACAATTTTACTCATAATAATAATAGCATTTCCAAGGGTCTCGAAAAATAATTTAGGGATGAGTAGTTAATGATAAGGGTAAAATAGAAAAAAAAAATTATCTCTATTTTGATTTAGTATAATCATACTATATTATAAGTATAAAGACTTTTAGTTAAGATTGAATTACTAAAATGCCCATCAAAAGTTTGAACGACATTTTTGCCCTTCAATGAATCACTATTTTAATAACAATAATATATAAAATAGTAAATATATTTCATAATAAATAGTGTACTTTTAAGAGTCATAGAGAAAGGCAACCCATGAATGGTCAGTTTTTAGTTTTTACCAAGACCTTTGATGTTCTGGAAAAGATGTATCTAAGAGAATTAATTTTCCTATGGTAATGAATAATTACTAATGATGCCTTGCAAATTATGATGGATAGGTGTAATTATTGTTGAAAACAAAAAGAAGTCATCTTTATGATTTTCTCACCTGTTGAAGAAAGCCATCACTTTCACAATTAAATTACTAATGAATTATCTCATCGGCTGAAGAAATTCATTATTAACCAATTAAAGTCTGATATAACTAGAGTTTGTTCGATTTAATTCCTACAACTAGCAATAATTCATTTAATAACTCAATTAACAAAAGAATAGACAAACGGCTAAATACTTAATTAGACCATTAAAGAGAGATGTATTGGGTACCACTATGTTTTGTTGACTCTTAGAATTCTGAGAACATTTGAGATATTTAAATGTCACCAGAGATGATCAAAGAACAAGAACATTTTAGGATATTTGTAGATAGATAGAGACTTCGAAAAATATATTATTGTTATCATAGAAGTTAGAGTTTTTACCTATTTAGAGTTGTGTGAAGTAAATCTATGATGATTCGCTTATATCAACTTCTCTATAACTGTAAGTGTATAATACAAAAAATCATAATTCCCAATCGGATTTGTCTTTTGATATTTCTTGTGGTTTTTCTTTAGTGCAAATTTTTTATTGAAAAATAGGGAAGAAGCAAGTGATGTTGCCGGCAGATGAAGTAAACTAGATGCATGTGTTGTATATGCCAGAAAAAAGTTGAAGGTTAGTATTTTCCTTCTCTGATCCCTCTTCAAAGTATAGTAGCTTTTACTATACTATCTTTGAAGGAGTTGATTGATATTATTTGTGATATAAACCAAAATCTCTGATGGAGTGAAAGACTGAATTTAAGTTACTGAAAATGAACTTATTCAAGGTCTCATGTACATGCATCCAAATTAAATTAAAGGGTTTATTTATGTTTTTTGTTATTTCCATCACCATAATATTTTATTTCCCTCTAAATTTAACATTTTTTTTTCTTTCGCATGATTTTTTTATTTTATCATTTCTTAGTGTATGCGTGTGTCTACATAATTTACCATTATACCCATATTGATTGGTGTATAGTGTTAACGGATTTGAGAAAATAATTTGGAATGAGTAACTAATGCTAAAGGACAAAAAAGAAAAAAAAATTATTTTTTTCTTGATATGCGAAAAGTGACAAGTAAAAATAAAAATTTATTTTTAGAATACTTGACAACTAAATGAACGGACGAAGAAATAAATAAGGAGAAAGCATGCTAAACTTATTGGTATCCGTTTTGGGTTTAATAGTTTCAAGCACAAAACTACAATATGTAATTTCTATGTTTCTTTTCTATTCTTTTTCGAATACCAACATCAACCAATTACTTTGATATCTTTTAACAGATTTTTTAACTCATATATAAACGACACTTATGTAAATGATATTAAAAAGTTACAATAGCTATTATTATTTCTATATTTCTAAAATTCTATAGGCTTATGATATTCAAGCTTGTTTTTTCTCAAAGTATAACGATCATAAAAGGCCTGAAATAGGAATTGTTGATCATTTTCAATTAAAAAAAAGATATTTTTTGATTTTAATTTTTATTTTGCAACTAAAAACATTTTGAAGTATTTTTTTGTAATATGCAAAAAATTTAATTATTTATATGGAATCACGCGCGTTCAGAAACTAGTGAACAAGTAAAAATAAAGGGAGAGAGTCAAATCACTATTAAGTACTAGTAGCAGTAAACTTTTGTTTTTCTTTCCTTTTACTAATAGCCATTAAAAATAAAATTTATACATTCAAAAAATTGAAGCAAAATTTTGGACATAAAATCACATACAGAAAACTAGAGTTATGAAGATCCGAACAAACCGAAGAAAAAGGTCTGTAACTTCGTTTCTAATACAGTTTTAAAGTGTAAAATGTCTCGAAAAATCAACAACATCAATGAAGAGTTGAGTGCTATCAATAAGTTAGCCAAAGACCTCGGTCTCCAACCCCCAACAGGTCCTTCTCGGCAAATACTACCAATTCGAGAAACAGATTCCATAGTAGTTGCTTCTGATGTTGTTGGTAGAGACCAGGATGTTGCTGAAATAAAAGAGAAGATGTTGAACATGAGAGAAGATTTTGTTCTGTACACCATTCCCATAGTCGGTATGGGAGGTTCAGGCAAAACAACTGTCGCTAAGAGAATTTTCAATGATGAACAGATCAAGCAACAGTTTGAAAAGAGAGTTTGGTTGTGTCTACCTGAAATGTTAGAAACTAAGAGCTTTCTTGAATTGATGATCGAATCATTGACAGAAAGGAAAATTGAGATCTGAAGCAGGGATATAATAGTCAAGAAGCTACAAGATGAATTGGGAGGGAATAAGTATTTGCTTGTCTTGGATGATTTGTGGCATGTCGACCCCATATTGTGGCATGAGTTTGTGGACACTCTGAGAGGAATAAATACATTCAGAGGAAATTCCATTCTTGTGACTACTCGTAGGGATCAGGTGGCATCCTCTGTAGCAGCAGATCCTCATAAGTTGAAAATTTTAACAGATGATCATTGTTGGTCCATTTTCAAACAAAGAGCATTTGTTGATGGGAAGGTTCCAGAGGAATTAGTGAGCATGGGCAACAGGATTGTTGAAATGTGTAAAGGTCTACCATTAGCAGCAAGTGTGTTGGGAGGCCTATTACGCAACAAAGAAAAACATGAATGGCAGGTAATTCTTGAGGGCAATCCCCTTGTTGCAGGTGAAGATGATAGTGGGGAAAGTAGCTTGAACAAAATACTAAAACTCAGCTATTTTTATCTACCATCTCCTCACCTGAAAAAGTGTTTTGCCTACTTTGCAATGTTTCCAAAAGATTTTGAGCTTGAAAAGGACCAACTAAATATGAATGAAGTAAAGAAAAGGGGAAAGGACAACATTGTCTCAAAATATGAATGAAATAGGTGGAATAAAGAAAGAGAAGGAGAGGTCGCGATCGCCAGCTGCTACCTCGACAACTCCACTAGAAACTTTGACTGCCACTCAAAATTCGCTATCGGGTTCTGATGTACCTGGATCTGCACACAAGGTGCAGGGGGTAACGTGAGTACACCAACTCAGAAGTAACGAACCCAAACTATGGGCTGAGAAGTAGTGACGAACAAAACCTCAATTATGTTACAGTAAATAATGTACAGAATTTAGACATGCTAGCAGTTTATCAGGATGAGTAAATATGCCAAGTACGCCAGTATACTCTACATGCGATCATAAAATATATGAATGAAACCAGTATGGATAAGCACATAGTGCTCATAGCTCTCCCACAGAAGTCCACTCAGTACTATATATATGGCTCTCAGGCCCAGGGAAGTTCCATCCCGGAATATGCATAAACATCAGTGGCCGTAGTCACTATATACTGAGGAAAAAGGCCAAGCCCCCACGGAGAAGATCCATCTTCGGAATATAACACTCGGACAATTTTCATAACCAGGGAAGATCCATCCCTCTCATAAACAAAGCTTCGGACATGATCCATGCCCAGGGAAGATTAATCCCTCATCACTTCAGACAAGATCCATGCCCAAGGAAGATCCATCCCTCCATATCTCTTCGGACAAGATCCATGCCCAGGGAAGATCCATCCCTCATCACTTCGGACAAGATCCATGGCCAGAGAAGATCCATCCCTCCATATCTGCGCTCACTGGGGGTGTAAAGACTCCGGAGGGGCCCTAGTGGCCCAAGCGCCATATCAAGCCAACGAAGGCATGATTTAAATATCACTGCAGTGTGCCGTCCATTCTCATAACTGTCTCAATAACAGGCTTTCGGCCTCACTCAGTCATTACTCTTCAGTCTCACTCACATGGATCACAAATGCCTCCATTAGCCCGAAACAATGATAAGTATGCATGTAATTAACAATACTGAGACTTAGATATGAAGTGATATGCTATAACATGACTGAGTATATGACATCAAATAATCACAAAATGAGACAGTAATATACGACCACTCGGGTCTCAGCATTTTCGGCGTGAAGCCTAGCATTTATACTTAAACATGATATCTAACATGTTCACAATTACCACATTAATAGAAGCACAAATATCATCATGGAATAATCACTAAGCGGTGCCATGGGATAAGCCAGGCCACAACTACTCGGTGCACGCCCTCACGCCCGTCACTTGGCATGTGCACCACCTCAATAATAGTCATAAATCATTTAGCTCGGGGTTTCGAACCCTCAGAACCAAGCTTGGAAACGTTACTTACCTCAAAACTGGCTAAAAACTATTCCGCAATGCCTTTGCCTCTAAATCGTCCTCTGAGTGCTCCAAATCTACCAATTTCAGATTTTTATCATCAAATTATGCTTAAGGTGTGAATCCCAATCGAAGAATATCAATTTAGCTCAAAAACCCGAATTTAGTCAAAATTCGACCCTCGGGCCCACATCCCGAAACTCAGAAATTTTTACAGAAAAGTGTTCTTCGTCCTCCCACGATTCCGTACATATAAAGAACACCAAAATCGGAGTCTGTTTGACCTCTCAAATCGACCCCTAAAGGTCTCTTATTCTCAAACCCCAAAATCCCATTTTTCTACTATTTTTCACGAATTAAACGCTGAGATTATGGTCTATAATCACCCATAAACGAGTTAATCAAATTACTTACCTCTAAGCAACCCACTGATTTTCTCCTTCAAAATTCGTTCAAAAAGCTCTCTTCCGTCCAACAATGGTGTAAAATAAGGTTTAAGTCGCGGAAGGGTTCATTTAAATATGCCCAGTGATTTCCTCTCCGCGATCGCAAACTTAGCCACACGATCGCGGTTCGCAACAGTCCAACCTCACGCAATCGCAACCCAATGCACGCAATCGCGAAGACCAATTGACCTCACCCCCACGCGCCTAGTTAACTCTACGCGATCACGACCTAGCTCACGCGACCGCACTTCACCTTCTTCCAAACCTACGCGATCGCAACCCGATTCACGCGATCGTGATGTACAAAATTTGCCTGGCCCTCAAAGTGTTCTACGCGATCGCAGCGCTTGCCACGCTATCGCGATTCACAGATCCCTGCTGCACAAAAACCAGAAAACCAGTAATTCTCTAAGTCTAAAAATGCTCGTTAACCAACCGAAATCAATCCCGAGCCCCTCGGGACCCCAACCAAAGTTACCAACACATCCCATAACATCATTCAAACTTAGTTGCACTCGCAAAATACCAAAACTAACATCAAAAAACCAAATTTACATCAGATTCAAGCCTAAAAACTTTAAAATTTCTAAAATCCACCAACGACGCCGAAACTATCCGAAACAACTTCGATTGACCTGAAATTTTGCAGACATATCCAAAATGGCATTACAAACCTGTTCCAACTTCCGAAATTCTATTCCGACCCCGATAGCCTATTTTTCACTGCCGACCGGAAATCACCAAAACTAACTTTCGCCAATTCAAGCCTAATTCTACACCGGATATCACAAAAATATTCATAACACACTCCTAAGTCCCAAAGCACCTAACGAATTATAAGGCTATCTTTTAAAGACTAAGTTACTGAATTCTCATTTAACCATTCCGATTTTAAGCCTATCGACTCTAACACATCAATAATAGAACAACCAATCCATGACAAGCCAATGATAATAATAAAAATGAAAGTTCTACGTAACGACAGACCGGATCGTTACATAAAGTATGTATTTTACAATTTTACTCATAATAATAATAATAGCATTTCCAAGGGTCTCGAAAAACTATTTAGGGATGAGTAGTTAGTGGTGAGGGTAAAACAAAAATAAAAATTTATCTCTATTTTGATTTAGTATAATGAACAAGTAAAAATAAAGGGGGAGAGTCAAATCACTATTAAGTACTAGTAGGAGTAAACTTTTGTTTTTCTTTCCTTTTACTAATAGCCATTCAAAAAATTGAAGCAAAATTTTGGACATAAAATCACATAAAGAAAACTAGAGTTATACAGAACACATGTACATAATACATAATATATATATTTATTTGAGTGGTTTACAAGCAACTATAGCAAAGCAGAGTTGAGCAAGAAAAGTTTGTGAAAGAGCAAAGCAACAATGGCGGATCCTGTAATTGGTGCTACTGTTCAAGTTTTTCTTGAGAAGCTGCTTTCTCTCACTATTGAGGAAGTCAAAAGTTTTAAGGGACTGCAAGAAAGATCTCAAAATGCTGAAAAAAAACTGCAACAATTAGATATTTATAAATATTTAGTGAATTTCTTAATATAAATACAGAATCTACGCAAGAGTTATTGGGTTCTCGAAAACCCGTATTCAATGCGCCCCTGTGCTCAAAAATGACTCAAACGCATTGCAAAAGGTTGCTCTAAAGCTTGACATTTTCTTTTCAGGAAACTGAAGTCTACATAAATACGGAGCATAAAAATCTGAAAGCAAATAGGGACTATCCTTCGTCTTTGGAAGGCCTTGTTCGCCTTTTATTTGACCACTAAAGTCTGAAATCTACTCTCATCCAAACTTGGCATTTGGACTCGATAAAAAGGTTTTTCTTGAACATTATACTCTTCATTACAAAGTATAGTGGAAGTTATTAAGTGGTATGGTTCTTGAATAGGTTTGGCTTTATCCTAAAAAAATCCTTTTCTTTTTTTGCAAGGATCATGAGGTGTGTGCCAAAACTGGCTTTATCCTTCAAAAAACTCTCTTTTACTGTTTGTAGCAAATTGAAAACTCTCGAGGAACGATCCTAATCTATCAATATAAGTTTCTTAATACTCAAAGAGATTTATTATTTTTTTGTCTCTGCAATGCTGGTTCTAATTTCATGCTTTAGACTGTAGAACTTTATGAATATATGTATGACACACTTCTCGTTACTTTCCTTGACAATTGTACTCGATATTGTTATGTTTATTTGCTTAATAGTAAGAATGAAATAGTTGAAGCATTTAAGAAATACAAGAATGAAATGGAGTATTAATTAAATAAGAAGATCAAAATGATTAGAAGTGATAGGGGTGGAGAATATGAATCTCCGTTTACAGAAATATGTTCGGAATATGAAATTATCCATCAAACTACTTCCCCTACACACCTCAATCCAGTGGAATTGCGGAAAGAAAAAATTGAACATTAAAGAAAATGATGAATTCTTTATTAATAAAATCCGGATTACCGCAGAAGTTATCCTTACAGCTAACCGAATTTTAAGAACTTTTTAGTCTCAAATTCAAATAGTCTTTCCCTTTCATGTCTAATAGTAAATTTTTAATAATTTTCTTTAGTTTTGCTATTTTTTATCTGATATATAGTCTTATTACGTTTTATGTGGCTCATTAAATTGTGAATTTATTTAATATTATTATCAACTACTATTCTATAATATTACATAGATAAATATATAATTTTTTTAATCATAAAATAAATATTTATTTTGTTTTGAAAATATTGCTCGGACTTTATATTATTTAAATTTGCTAATAATATTTAAATAGTATATTTACTTTATTTTCTAAAATTATTATTTATAAATATCATTATCTCTAATTTATTTTTATTATTCAATATTTTAGTTTTTGATTTTATCTATTAGACTTGGGTTACGTGGACTTATTCATATTATGACATTTCTTATCATAATATAAAAAACTTTTTCATCCCAAATTTGAATAAGTTTTACCCTTTTTTTTATGATAAAAAATCTAAATTTTTATTTTTTTCCTCTATTTATTCTTTAGTTTGCTATTATATTATTCAGTACCTATATTATTACATTGTCATGTGACTTTTCATTAGCTTGTTTGAATTTAATATTTATTTTTACCATACTCATTCTAATATAATATAGATAAAAATAAAAAGTGTTTCAATAGTAACTTTGACTTTATTGTTCATATTCCAAAATATGAGTTTTACCCCTTTTTTCTATGATAAATCCGAACTTTTATTTTTTTTCTTTATTTATTCTTTAGTTTTGCTATTATATTATTCAATACCTAATATTATTACATTATCACATGGCTTTTCATTAGCTTGTTTGAATTTAGTATTTATTTCTACCATACTCATTCTAATATAATATAGATAAAAATTAAAAATTATTTCAGTAATAACTATGACTTTATGTTCATATTGATTTTTCTTATCATATTTCAAAAAATAATCGCATCTCAAATTCACAAAATTCCTATCATTTTATTTTTTAAATTGGACCGCATTTTCAAAAAATTATGTTATGCTTTCAAGCTTAAGCTAACCGCACTCAATTCAACTATTAATCACAGAAAAATATTTCTAAATTGTTTGAACATATTATATCTAAATTTTGTAGTAATATTTAGGTATAAAATATTCATTTGCCCGATTTATCAATACTAATATAACTTTTTTTATTAATTATTTATTTTTTTCCTTACGTTAAATAATTTGAATATTTTATTTAAAATCTTATTTTGTTGCTTGACTTTTTTTATTCTTTAAAGTCAATAAATCTTTAATATCTTAAGTAAATTTTAGTTTTATTTTATATTTTAACCTACTCTAAATTATAAGTAGTCATATGTTATCCAAATTTACGCCTTTCTATATTTTTTTATTTTTATTTTTTAATTAATTTATTTTCTCCATATTTTCAGCTAATATAGAAGAAAATATATGAGTGAATCAATATATATAGGTATAAATATAGATATAGATATAGATGTACATATAATATAAATATAAATATAAATATATAGATACAATGGCCGACCCTGTAATTGGTGCTACTGTTCAAGTTGCTCTTGAGAAGCTGATTTCTCCCACTATTGAGGAAGTCAAAAGTTTAAGGGACCGTAACAAAGATCTCGAAATGCTGACACGAAATGTATCCATGATCCAAGCTTTCATTCACGATGCTGAAAGACGAAAAGTTGAGGATCAAGCTGTGCTAAAATGGCTCAAGAGGCTTGAGAGAGTTGCTGAAGATGCTGAAAATGTGTTTGACGAATTCAGATATGAATCTCTCAAAGCAAAAGTTATGAAGATCCCAAAAAACCCAATAAGAAAGGTCAGTGGTTTCTTTTCTCATACAGCTTTTAAGAGCAAAATGTCTCACAAAATCAAAAATATCAATGAAGAGTTGAAGACTATCAATCAGTTGGCCAATACCCTTAGTCTCCAACCACTAAGAGGTCCTCTCCGCAAATACTACGAATTCGAGAAACAGATTCTGTGGTAGTTGCTTCGAATGTTATTGGTAGAGACAAGGATGTTGCTGCAATAAAGGAGATGATGTTGAACATGAGAGAGGATGTTGTTCTATGCATCATTCCCATAGTCCGTATGGGAGGTTCAGGCAAAACAACTGTGGCAAAGAGAATTTTCAGTGATGAACATATCAAGCGACAGTTTGAAAAGAGAGTTTGGTTGTGTCTACCTGAAATGTTAGAAACTAAGAGCTTTCTTGAATTGATGCTCGAATCATTGACCGAAAGGAAACTTGAGGTCCAAAGTAGGGATATAATAGTCAAGAAGCTACGACATGAATTGGGAGGAAAAAGGAATTTGCTTGTCCTGGATGATTTGTGGCACGATTTCTTGGACACCTTGAAAGGAATAAATACATTCAGAGGAAACTTCATTCTTGTGACTACTCGTAGGGATCAGGTGGCATCCTCTGTAGCAGCTGATCCTCATAAGTTGAAAAAATTAACAGATGATCATTGTTGGTCCATTTTCAAACAAAGAGCATATATTGATGGGATGGTTCCAGAGGAATTAGTGAGCATGGGCAACAAGATTTTTGAAATGTGTAAAGGTCTACCATTGGCGGCAAGTGTGTTAGGAGGCCTCTTATGCAACAAAGAAAAACATGAATGGCAGGCAATTCTTGAGGACGATCCCCTTGTTGCAGGCGATGATGATAGTAGCCTGAAGAAAATACTAAAACTCAGCTATGATTATCTATCATTTCCACATCTGAAAAAATGTTTTGCTTACTTTGCAATGTTTCCAAAAGATTTTGAGTTTGAAAAGGACCAACTAATTCAACTTTGGATGGCAGAAGGATATGTTCGTCCATTTCAAGAGACCATTGTGATGGAAGACGTTGGGAACAAGTTTTTTCAACTTCTGTTTCAAAATTCCTTGCTGCAAGATGTTAAGCTATATGAGCACAACAATGTAACACACTGTAAGATGCATGATCTTGTGCATGATTTGGCGGTAGATATTTTAAAATCTAAACTATTTGATGCGAAGACCGATGGTGGAGATAATCTTTCTCAAGTCCGATACTTTGGATGGAAGTCACCAAGAGATCAAATAGAGAAGATTCTGCAAAAGCAGTGAAATGTGTGAAGATATGCTATTGAGATTTCAGTTCTTGAGAGTTTTAAATTTGTCACAGTCAGGCATCAAGGAGTTGCCAGCCTCAATCGGCAAGCTAATATACTTGAGATATCTTGATCTCTCTGGGACTAGTATCAACGCCTTACCCAACTCCATTTGCAAACGCTTAGAGTCAATGACTGCTATGGCCTCAAGGGGTTTCCAGATGAGATGGAACACATGATAAGTTTGCGACACATATATTACAGCTCTTATTGTCAGATACTTAACATGGGGAAATTGACTTGTCTTCAAACGCTACAGCATTTCAATGTGGGTGTAGAGAAAGGCTGTCGAATAGAAGAATTAGGTCATCTGAAAAACCTTAGAGGTGAATTGAGGATCAACGGTCTGCAATTGGTCCGTAATAGAGAAGAAGCTGGAAGAGCGTACCTACAGGAGAAACCAAATATCTACAAGCTGGCATATTTATGGTCCGATCGTGGATGTAAAATCAATCATGAGTCTGTTTTGGATGGTCTTCGACCGCATCCCGACTTGAAAACCTTTGAAGTGAAGAGCTATTTGGGGAGTAGATTTCCTTCATGGTTCAATGAAGAATTTCTACCAAATTCGGTTAAGTTGAAATTAAGTGATTGCAAAAAGTGCAAAGAAATTCCATCGCTTGGCCAACTTAAATTCCTTCGGCATCTCGAGCTGGTCGGGTTCTATAAGATGGAATGCATTGGACCTGCATTTTATGGTGTTGATGTTAATAATAATGGATCGAGCAGCAATAACACCAATATCCAAGTGTTCCCGTTACTCAAAGAACTGGAATTGAAGTATATGACTAGCCTCATTGAGTGGAAGGGAGTGGAATTGGTGCAAACAAGAGATGGTGGTCGAGAAGTTGAGAAGTTGAGCATTAGCAATTGTCCATTGTTAAAAAGTACTCCAAATCAATCTGATGTCCTACGTGAATTAAGCATTGAAGGAGTTGAGAGTGAAATGCCATTGTTGAACTTGTGCAGCAACTTGACATCTCTCGTAAAGCTTAGTGTCTATGAAGTGAAAGAGCTAACTTGTCTTCCAGATGAGATGCTACGCAACAACAGTTTTACTCTTCAGCATCTATGGGTCTTACATTGCCATAAGTTTCGTGAATTGCCACAAAGTTTGTACAATCTCCATTCTCTTAAGAGCTTAGAGATAATTGCGTGCACCAATTTCAGTTCCGTTCCTGTTCCCAGTGGAGAGAATCATTTGACTTCCCTCCGAAATCTTCAGTTTTAGGGTTGTGATAGATTGACCAGTTTACCAAGTGGAATGGTAGAGCATTGTCGGTCTCTGGAATCTTTGAGCGTCAGCCGTTGTAACAACTTAGTCTCCTTGCCTTTTCATGTGTGGGAAATGCCTTCACTTTCATATTTAAATATATCAGAATGTCCCAAGTTGAATAGTGTACCCGCAGGGGGGCTTCACCATCTCACTAGGTTAAGGAAATTAGCTATTGGTCCATTCTCAGAGTTTGTGGATTTCGAGGCATTCCAATTGATGTTTAATGGGATTCAGCACCTCGTACATTGTGGGTGTACGGACATGCGAACTAGGATTCTCTGCCCTATCAGCTTATGCAACTCTCAGCCCTAACGAGGATGGTAATATTTAATTTCGGAATCGAGTCCCTTCCTAAGAACCTTCACGACCTTACTTCTCTTGAAAGTTTAGAGCTTCAGAGCTGCGAACGGCTACAACATGTGGACTTCTCAGGTGTCATGCCCAAATTACGGAGACTGGAGATCACTGATTGTCCATTGTTAGAAGCTCTATCGGGTCGGCTCGTCAACCTTGTTTCTTTGGAAAAGTTAACTTTATCAAATTGCAAGAAACTACAGCATCTGCCATCCGGAGATGACATGCGACGCCTCACCAAATTACGGTGGCTTACAATTAAGGGATGCCCACAGTTAGAAGAAAGATGCACCAATCGGAGTCGCCCAAACTCCCAATGGTCCAATATTCCACTGATTCTAGAACTATTCAGAACTTAGGTAAGTCTCTCTTTTTCTAATTCTTTTATCAAACCAGGAATGTCTACATTCCCATACCAGTGTTACATTAATTCAATCCTTTTTCTTCCTAATAAAAAAAAAAAGCGAAATCGATCATTTTTATAATTAGCTGACATTAAGAAAAATGCAAAATTATCAGTGGATTGGGTCTGTGCATTCCCTTCAGCATTCTTCCACTTCAAACTGTTGGGGCCGGTTCGAACCAATTGTCGTTCTTCAAACAAAGAATATCTATATTTCTTTAAAGTTGTGTTTAATTATGAAAATTTATGTTGTTTCTCATAGGTGAGTTGATCATATATCATGCGACAAGGTTGCTGTAGCAGTCTCTACTGATCATGGAATCTGTGGTGAGTTGTCTAATTTGTGGTGCGCTTTGGTCTGAATTTTGTTGAGGACAGAATCTTCGGCTGTAGAATCGTTACTCGTCCTCCTTTGATGATTATTTGTTAATCTCTCAAATGAAAGGAAGAATATTTAAACTCCACCTAGTTTCCTCATTTCTTTTGTTGTATTAATGTCTAAACAAGAATCTTAGTATTTAGTCTCTCTGTTCAGGTGCTATAGTGAAGAAATAAAGGGTATGGGTGGTTGCTTATTGGACCATGGCAATCTATCCATTCAAAAGTTTTGTTTGTTTTGCATGATTATCCTTTTAAAAAAAATTCACGTAATCCTTGTATATTATTGTAGCACTTATGTGCTGTATCATTGCATAGTTGATAGTTCCAAGCTTAAATTAACTGGCAGTGTTGGATACCATTCAAAGAAAGAGGGAAGAATTGCAACTTATGCCTGTCATTTTAGTAGTCTTCTTTACACTTGCACCGTGCTATGAAAATTTCATGTGCGAATCGCTACGAAAAGAGTGGCAATATTTGGAGTTCAGTTTTTCCCTTTTTACAGGTGCCATTGTATCTGACCTAGTCTGGATAAAGCTTTTCTTACAAGTTATCCATTGGTTTTATGATATAGATGACCTGCTTAGGAGACAATAATTGGAATATATTCTTTTAGCTATCGCTATGCGTGTCGCGTTGAATCTTTTAAAGTAATGCTAGTTCAAAATTGTCTTTTACGTGAATTTATCATATTGGTGAAATCGTTTTTTAATCATATTGTGAAGAGGTGTACTAAGATAAGGGAAGTTAATGGAGTAACTATAAACTGATTAAACTTAAAGAGTTAAGAGTTGAGACCAAAATCTCATGGTTTTCACAAACGTGTCATAGAGACTAAAAAGCAAAATGAAAGAATAATTATCGGACTTCTCAAAAATATATCAAAAAGGTAGTAGGACATTTTGAAAAGTCCGTGCAATTAAAAGCCCAAACATTATCCCCAAATTCCTTCCCGTTGTTCTTACCCGTTTCACTCTGTACAAAATGATCATAGTAATCCTGATTTTCTATCTGTCAAGACCAAAAAAGAGGTACTGTATTTACATTAACAACTTAAGTTATTTCATTTTATAAGTTACCTGATTTTCTATGTTGAATGAAATTCTAAAAATCATTTCTCATGTCGTTCAACGTCCCTTGCAGAAACTGTAGGTTGTATTTTATCTATAGCTTCTAGGAAGCCATCCATCATAACTGGAATTTCCAAAATATCCGCCTCGGATATGTCCTTAATCTCATCTGGGTTTTTTCCTGCTATCTTACGTCTCATCCCATTTAAAGAAGCATCTCTGCAGATATTTGTTAGGTCGTCTCCACTGTAACCTTCTGTTCTTCGTGCCACTTGGTCAATATCCAGGCCAGGAGCTAACTGGCATTCATGTTGCAGATTATTAGTATCAACAAAATTTTCTGTAAAATCTCAAGGAGCAATAATAACTGGAGGCAAATTACGTCTATGGTTCAACTGGACACACTACTTTCTGCTCAAAATTTGTATGCAATACGAAAACAATTAAAATTTACACATAAAATGTTATCAGGCTCAATTGGACCCACTAACTCTAAATCATGGAGCAGTTGTCCGGCATATCTCATTAGCAGAGAAAATATTTGAGTTCGTTTTCAAGTCACGATACCATCATCACCCTTCCTTATCTTTCTAGTAACTTAAAAATTCTGTTGAGAGATAACCAAAAGGTCTCTTATTATTAATTTCTTCTTTTTGTGCTCATAATATTGTGTTCCTGTGATCTTAATAATCACTCAACTATAATAAGCAAATGAACTTCTTCTTACAAGAAAACAAAGCACAGTAGTAATAAGACAAGAGCTTACCACGATTGATTTTAAGTTTATCTTTATCAGCTCCTTACGGCTCTTAAAATCAGGAAGCGAGATGTAAATCCGTTTTTCTAGCCGCCTCCTACAGTAAATCACCAACTAGACAAGATTCAGAAATGAACACAAATCAGAGTTACAAAAGCCAATATTTTGACTAACAAGTTAAGGAGTAAATTTAACCTTAGTGCCTTATCAAGAGCCCCAGGGGAAATTTGTTGCTGTCAAAACTGTCTCTGGTCTGCGGACGTGAGCAGATGTATGTTGAATTATGCCACTGCATGTTGAGTTATGCCATTGTCGCGCGAGTTAGGAAATATCGAA